>PVIJ01005722.1:39662-100553 GCA_004024925.1 Scalopus aquaticus | reverse complement strand
ATACAGGCAACAACAAATGCTGGAAAGGATGTGGAGAAAAAGGAACTCTTCTACACTGCTGGTGGGAATGTGAACTGGTCCAGCCACTATGGAAAGCTGTATGGCGATTCTTCAAATTGCTAAACATGGAGCTCCCATACGACCCAGCAATACCACTTTTGGGAATTTACCCAAAGGACACAAAAACACTAATCCGAAAGGATACATGCACCTGTATGTTCATTGCGGCACTATTCACAATAGCAAAGGTATGGAAGCAACCCAGATGTCCAAAAATAGATGATTGGATCCAGAAGATGTGGTACATATACACTATGGAGTACTATTCAGCATGGAAAGAAGATAAACACATGCAATTTGCCACAACATTGATGGAATTGGAGGGAATCATACTCAGTGAAATAAGCCAGAAAGAAAAATAAAAATATCGAATGGTTTCACTTATAACAGGACTATAGGGAGGCCGGGTGGGAGAGAGACACTCAGCGGTGGGGGAGGGGGGAGGGGAGGATAAGGGCACAGGATGGAGGAGAGTAGAATACAGGGGACCGTGGAGATGGATCACGGGTGAATTGGTGGTGGGCTGCCCAAGGGGAATACAAAATGTAAAAGACATAAATAACAATAAAAAAAAATGGAAAAAAAATAAAAAAAAATAAAAAAATTAAAAAAAAATTGTACTCATTAAAAAAGAAAAAGACAATAGTTCTTGAGATAATATTTAAGAACCAAGATCAGAGATTTTTCAAGTGCCTTCTTAGTTTCCTGGTTTTATACACAGTTTCACAGACAATTATGGCAACAGTATATTAAATGTTAGATATTTAATATCCATTGTGACAATATTATTTTTACATACCCACATATGCACACATGCAGTTGGGCTAACATACCAATTATTTATATATATTTATATATAATCTATTCTTACATGTAATTTTATACGTATTTTCAAAATACAGAAGAGATATGTAAAGTTTTTTTTTTAAGATTTATTTATTTATACATACAAGTTGGGGTACAGGCCAGAGGTGTGGGGCGGCGAGAGAGTTCACCAGGGACAGAGCGGGGAGCAGAACAGGCAGATCAGAAATACACTGCTGAGGGGAGCAGCGGGCAAGGCAGGAGAGGTCTGCCGCACCATGTGGGATCCTCCCTGGCTGGGCATTGAACTCGCATCGCTGCTGCCGACAGCTCCGCAGCGCAGCGCTTAACCACTGCGCCACCAGGGAGGCCCAAGATATGTAAAGGTTTAAAGATGAAAACAAAAAATTGCATTTAATTCCACTATATGCCCACTGCATTAATTTTTGACAATAGTAGATTTAATTTAATGAAAGACCAAGCAAAATACTTCTGGGTAACTCAAGCAATATTTCTTGCAAGGAATGAGTTTATTTTTTGTTGGGTTCAATAACAGAAAAATAATTAAGATTCTGCAGGCACGTAAAAATGGAAGTTTTGGGAACTTCCAAAAACCTCACCTGATAAAGTGCAGTTGCAAGAGAAAAAGCTATGTGAGTAAATGTTTTATTACAGTATTTAAAAATGTCAAGTATGACCTTAAAAATCTCCCTCAATATTGTCTAGATATAACCTTCTTGGCTTAATTTAATAGTAGTTTTATACTTTTGTGGCGCCCACACATGTAAACATACACACACACAAACAGACACCTGAACAAATTCTGAAGTTTTACTTGATGTTTGCAAAGGACTGTATGATCTATGCCAACCCCTCTTCATTCATCTCACATGTGAACAATCTCTCAGTAAAATTAAATAGTTCACTACAAAAGCTAGGAGCACCCATCACCACCACTTTAGGTAAATTATTACAAGTACATCCATGGAGTTATGCAAAAAAAGAGCAAAAAGAGGATTGATTTTCTTTATGTCAATGGGTCAGGCTCACAAATTAAACGAGAGATAAAAGCAAACATGCCCTCACCATTCAGCTATAATTACTTTGTTATGTGTTTTATTTCCTTATGCTCTCTTTTCTACTTCTTCCGTTCCTGCATATTTTCATACACTCAGAACATAAAGTATTTGTAATACACGTTACTTCTGTCATCCAATGGTGATTAGATCCAGATGAGAAAAGATATTTCATAGGTAATTTTCAAGAACACCTAAAATATCATAGAAATACTCAGTTACACTTTTAAAGTGTAATTTAAATTACATTTAATTTAAAAGTAATTATCAGATAATGTAATTGAAAAATCATCCAGATATAAAATTCTGTGCTTTCTTTCATCTGAGAAGCAAATGCCATCCAGAATAAGAAGACACAAAATTTCCGGTCCTGTGAGCCATCGCCAGGGCTGCATCAGGAAATACAGACGTTCCCAGGAGGCCTGGGAATGCTGGTGGCATCATCATCCCAGGATCAACTTTCAAATATTACCCAGGTTATGTAGGTGCAGGGTGAGTGAGGTAATCAGGTGTTCCGCCCCCCCCCCCATCCCTGATAGACCCTGCGGGCCTGCACGCATGCCCGACAGCGGCAGCTGACGCAGGGCGTGGGCCTGCGTGAGGGGGCGCACCTGGGCCTGGAGCCTGAGCATTTAAGGGCAGGGTTACAGAGGCCGCGGAGCAGCAGCAGAGAACAGTGTAGGGCCAGAGGACTGTGCGGCGGGGTGCAGCAGACAGACCACGGAGAACCCCAGAGAGTAAAGACTCGCCAGGGGCAGGAGGCCTGCCAGCCTCATGCCCCCGCCTGCCCTGCACCTGGTTGCCTCTCCACAAATGTTGAGAAAACACTAAAGGCCTGAAAAAGTCACCGAGGGCCCCAACCCGGATCACAGAGAACCCGCCCCGGGGCCTTCCTGCCGCTCCAGCAGGGAAAGTTGCTCGAGGCTTTACCTCTTAGGGAGGGTCAGAACTTCTGCCCAACTCTCAGCCTTGATGAACTGTATCCCTGAGCAGACTCAGACTCGGGTAAATGCTGCCACGAAGACAGGAGCGGCTCCCTGCTCTGAAGTGGTGCAGTGGCTGCTACAGTGCTGGGGAAGGCAGAGCTCCATGGCAGCTGCCATCATGAGGTCAGAATTTTCAGCGGATGAGTTGATGAGCAGATTAAAGGTATGTGTGTGGGTGTTGGGGGTGGGGTGTGGAGAGGAGGACTGGGGGACATGGGGAAGGCAGGATGTTTCCTGCTAGCTTGAAGCTACATGCAATAAGGCTCATGAAATGCGACAGGCGCTTTCCTCTCTGGCCTGAATGTAGGTTTTCTTGCACCTCTAACTTCCCAATGCCCAGGGAGGCTGCACACTGGAAACCCACCCGCAGGGATGAGGCTTAGACTGCCGCCTGCTCACCGCAAACACCGGAAGAGAGGGTACCATCATATAGAGGGCTTGGCTAATTACCTGACTTGAACCATTTCATTTATTTATAAAGTAAGAGATGATGATAAGTGCTGATTTTTGTAGATCTTACAGTTCACAGGCCTCTATGCCTTGTATGCTCTGAATACATACAGAGCAGGAGAATGTGCCTTTATCTGTTGCCTGGGCTAGAGGGGACAGGCTGATCCCATTGAGACGGTTCTTTATGACTTCAGTACTGAACCTGAGATTTTTCCCCCCCCATCTCCCTCATCTTGGATGAAAGCATTCTAGTTATGTGGGTCAGCTCCTTGGCGGGCGATTGAATTTGTGATAGTGCTGAGACTTAACCCCTAGGTCACCAGGGAGTTCCCAAAAATATATTTTTCTAAAAGTTAAAATGTGTAAAAGAAGAAATAAAATAATATTAAAAGAAACTTGTATTAGAAAAAAGAATATATTGAAAATAGACCAAAAAACTTATGTGAATATAATGCACAGTGTCAAAATTTAAAATTCAGTGGATGAATCAACATGATTTCATTGTTATGTCAAAGAATGGTGTAAGTATGGAAATTCTAATCTGTTCGTTGATATATGTGTTCATGCTTATGATATGCAACTTTTAAATTACTATAGTTTCCCAGTACTATTTAAATTTCCCATTCTGTTCTTTCAAGTTGTTCTGAATTTTACTAGAACACATGTCTCCTTGGTTAGTGGTTCTCCTTGTTCCAGTCTGACATCATCTCACCTGCACCATTCCAGTTTCTATGACTTTATTCCTAAATAAGTTCATACACCGAGAGGGCAAGGCTGGAGATTTGAAAGTATTTTCAGGGAACACAATTCTACCCCTAGCATTGTAGCAAGTGACTCGATGCATAGTCAACCAAAAGGTATGAGTGAATTTAATTATGTAGTTAAAAAACTCAGTGCAAATGAATGTTCTTTTCTTTTAACTACATTAGAGCAATTTATAAAGCAAGATGTACATAATATATTGTTGGTCTAGAACATATGGAAAAGTAACATTAGAAGGTGTTGGGATTAGAGTTGGGGGAGGTTCAGGTAATAATGGTGTACTGAATAGACACACAAATGAACAGAGCCATCAATGATAGGGTTAATAAAACAAAAGATAAACAT
Source organism: Scalopus aquaticus (assembly GCA_004024925.1). Taxonomy (NCBI): domain Eukaryota; kingdom Metazoa; phylum Chordata; class Mammalia; order Eulipotyphla; family Talpidae; genus Scalopus; species Scalopus aquaticus. Next base: position 96,070 of record PVIJ01005722.1, on the reverse strand, counting down.
GTCAGTATGTTCTCCTACCTTCTCTGAACTCTTTAAAAGACAAGTCATTATGGAAATAGCTCTGTATAATAATATCATTCTGAAGTTGTAATATTGAATGGATATAAATATATATATATATAATGAATACATAGAAAGAATGGAAATATTTGTGTATATATATCACAGACGAGTTAGTATAAGTGAATCTGTGTTTATGTTAGGAATGTGTATTTGTGTTTAGAAACATAAAGATCCTTCAGCAGTTTGTGACATAAGGTGAGAAGTGTGATATTGTGACATATTTGTTGTTTTTCCACAATTCCTGTCAGAGATCCAATCCTTGTAAATTCCTGAATGCGAGGTGCAAGTGAGTTTCTTTTATTCATCAAGACTTCCTTTTCCTCCATACCTGATTTTTTGCTAATGATGTGACTCATTGTGTGTGTCTGAGTAAATTCAGGATTTTGTCTCTGTTTGTTAATTTGCAGTAAAAAAGAACAGCCATTTAAAATTCTCTAAATATGCTATATGCTTTGCATTAGAAAAGGACGAAGAAATAAAGCTTGCTGTATTACTAGGCATTATTTTGCACATTTTAATCAGACCACTGACACAGAATATTCAACCTATTGGGTTTCTAAAGTCTTATGAAGCATTCACTAGATTTATATTACTAGATATGGTTACTAAGGTTAAACTTAAAATGTGTAAGAGAAAACTTTTGAGAAAATAAGTTTATATTTCTATTTCACTTGAAAGCAATATATATTATGTTGATATTTTGGAAAGTTTAATAATTGAACTAGATATATCTTACTATATTTTTAAGATTTATTTATTTATGCATGCAAGCTGGGTGTGTGTAGGCCAGAGGTACGGAGTGGTGAGAGAATTCTCCAGAGACAGAGTAGGAGAAGAACAGGCAGATTTACTGAAGTACAGTGCTGGGGGGAGCGGTGGGTGAGGCAGGAGAGGTCTGCAAGTGCCCTGTGGGAATCTCCCTGGCCAGGTATTGAACTCCTGCTGCAGTGACTCTGGATAGCTTTATAGTGCTGCACTTAACCCATTGTGTGCCATCAGGAGGCCCTAAACTCCCATTCTAAAAATAGTTTGTGGAGTGCGATTTCCACCCCTCTCCAGCATTACCTTTCTTTATATGACCATCATAGAAGCAATTAGGTGTGAATTTATGATGGGATCATGATGTGTGATACCCCCTGTATTTACATTATTCACTGATTCTTATAATAGCTACTTGTAATAGATGGGAGATGCTTTATTAATTAGAGACCACAGATAAGTTTTTCAAATATGGCAAAAAAATTAAAACCAGAATGGATCAAACATTTGAATAATAGCAAAATAACCAGATTTTACTTAACAAAATATAGATGAAAATGAAACCCTAATGATGATTGAGTTCTTAAGGATGTGACACCTGTGGAATTCCATCGTGTGCATCTGCTACATCTTCTTTAGCCAAATGTTTGTCCTGACCCCTGAGGTTGTCTCTCGATCTAGATGTTGCTAGTAACACTGCAGTAAGGTTGGTGGTGCACAGCTCTTTGAATCTGTGTTTTTGTATTTCTTTGCTAAATGGGATAACTGGGCCATATGGAACTAATCATTTTAATTTTTTGAGGACTGTAGTTTTCCTTAATGATGCACAACTTACATTTCCTGCAAGAAATGCAATTATTCCATTATATCAACATCCACTTCAATATCTCTTCTTTGTTGGAGAACAGTCATCCTCACAGGTGTGAGTTGGCATCTCACTGAGGTTTTGCCTTTCATTTCCTTCCTGATGGCTGGTGAACATCTCCCCATGTGAGTGCGGCCATCCGTTTGTCTCTAGAGAAGTCATTGTTCAGGTCCCCTCCCCCTTTATTAATTGAGATATATATATTTTTTTGTTCTTGAAGTTTTGAGTAATTTACATTTTGGACTATAAAATTTTTTGGCATGGAAAGTGTAAATATCTTCTCCCATTCTGTGAAATATTTTTTTGTTTTGAAAATGGCTTCTTTCCTTGTTTAGAAGCTTTGGTTTTATTTTTTTTAAGATTTTATTTATTTAGTTTTGTGTAGAAGAACTGAAGTGTAGGCCAGAGGTGCAGGTGGTGAGAGGATTCACCAGAGACAGAGTGGGGAGCAGAACAGGGGGATCTACTGAAGTCCACTGCTGAGGGGAGCGGGGGGAGGGGCGGAGACAGGAGAGGTCTGCTGCTCGATACGAGGGTCAGCTCCCTGGCTGAGGATTGATGGTGCGGTGATAGCCCTGAGACTTAGGCCACCAGGGAGACCCCTTATTTTTTTTTAAACATCCTTGTTTATTTCTTCACAAATGATATGACTTCCTTTTTAATGACTGAGTAACACAGTAGCGTGTTCCTCCCACATCTTCTTTAGTCATCACTCTGATGGGCGCTTACCTTGTTTCTGCCTCTCTGCTGTTGTACATAATGCTGTAATGAACTGAAGGTGAATGGCTCTTTCAAAATGACTGTTTCCATGTTCTTTGAATGTAAACCAACAGGGGATCACTGGACTATACTGTAGGTCTCTTTTTAATTCTTTGACAGATCTGCCCATGGTTCTCCATGGTAGTTGCATCAATGCACCAGTGTATGGTACATTTTCTCTGCCTCTTTCCAGGCATCTGTGCTTTCTTGTCTTCTGGTTAATGGCCTCTAACAAGTTTGAGATGAGATGTGCTTGTTCTTTGATGTGCATATCCCACAATAAAAGAACTGAACATCTTTTCATGAGACTGTTGGCTATCTGTCATCTGCGGAGAGAGCCTTCTCTGATCCCCTGGCCATTTTTTTTTAAAGATTTATTTATACATACAAGCTGGGCCACAGGCCAGAGGTGGGGGGCGGTGAGAGGGAGAGACAGAGTGTGGGACAGAACAGGCAGTTCACCAGAGACAGAGTAGGGGACAGAACAGGCAGATCAGAAGTACACTGCTGAGGGGAGCAGCCGGCGAGTCAGGAGAGGTCTGCCGCATCATGTGGGATTCTCCCCGGCCAGGCGTTGAACTCACGTCGCGCGCTGCTGACAGCTCCACAGAGCAGCACTTAATCGCTGCACCACCAGGGAGGCCCCCCCTGGCCATTTTTAATAAGACTGATTTCTTTTTATATTGAATCGTATGAGTTGATTATATTTTATAGATTAATCCCTTATCTGATACACCCCTTGTAAATATCTTCTCCCACGAATAGGTCTTTATCTTCCTTTGATGTTTCATTCACTGTGCAAAAGCTATTTTGTTTGATGTAGTCCCATTTGTTTATTTTCGTTGTTTTTTTCCCCCTTGATATTGGAATCCAATCCCCAGAATCATCTCTAAGGCTGATGTTACTAAAACTTACTGCCTCTATTTTCTCCCATGTATTTTATTGATTCCAGTTTTCACTAAAGTTCATGCCAATAGTTTATGTTCTATTCCTTCCTCATATTTTAGGGTTTATCTCTAAATTTTTAATCCATTTTGAATACATTTTGGTAATAAGGTGACATTCCAGGTAACTGGTGTAATCAACAGATCAATTCAACCAAAAAATCCCCTACAAGAACAATGGATATAAAGACAAGTTTTGGTCCCAGAGTATTTGCCAATAATATCAAATTCCCACATCTCCAGATATACTCCTTGTGCCAAAGAGATTCCATGGTTTAAAGATTCTTATTTTTTCTCCCCAGTTCAGAATTTTCTGAATGTGACTGATTTCAGAGATCAGGACTTTGATTTAAATGTAGCTACCCACCCACACTGACAGCTTCTCCTTCAGTTAAGGGGAGTTCTTGAATATACTCTGGTGAGTTTACTTAGGTTCTAAAAGGATGAAATATTATTTGAAATAACCTGCAAGACAAAAGAAATATTGTGACCAAACTCTCAGTTTTGATCACAAATTTCAGCAGTATTGGCTGCTTGCCCTTCAAACAGTATTATTAGAAGTAGAGGGCACTTAAGGATGAGCACTGCAGTTCTCTCAGTATTGGAAACTTATTTTCAGCTCAAAGGATTTGGGGCCAAGCGAGAAAAAAACCCTTCATTTGTCGGAAGAGGAAACATGTAAAGAGTGTTATTTCAGTAAAATGGAAACTTCATTGAGTAAAAGCATTTTGTTCTTTTGCAACTTATTCTCTGCCCAAAAGAGGCAAAACTAGGGGGAGGAATATTATTGCTGAAAATTCAGAAAGTGTGAGAGAAACTGCAAGGAATATTGGCCAGAGACAGCAACTGGATCCATCCTGAAGGAAAACTGAAGTTGCTTCCCAGTGACCCTGTGAGAAGATGGAAGGAATCTGGGAATTACAGCCAATCCTGGACTACTAGTGACAGGAAGGGTAAGGTGGTGAGGGGAGAGGAGGCCGAAGGTCTAGGCTAAAGTACTATGGGTGGTAGGTGGTAACATACACTGGAGGGGTGTGAGCCTATTCCCCTAAATCATAAGCAGTGTTGCAAAGCAATGTTATTGCAATAAAAAATAAGTTTAAAAAATTCCATATGATCAACTTATCCCATTTCTGGGTATATACAAAAATATACAAATACACTAAATCAAATAGATGTATGGGCCACCACCTTTATTGCAATATGATGTTACAATAAACAAAAGTAAGAGCCAAACTAAATGCCCAAGGACAGATGATTGGCTAAAAGGATGAGGTGTATCACACAGTGGAATAACACTCCTGTGTCCTGCCATTTGTCTCAACATGGGTGGCCCTGAGGGTATGATGCTTAGTGAAATAAGTCATGAAAAGAAGAATAATACAGTAGGAATTCACTCACATGTGGTATAGAGAGAAACCAGACAAACAGATGAACTAAATAATACAAAAACAAACTTTTACACCAATTAGCGATTACCAGAGGGAAGAGGAAGAGGAGAGGGTTAGTCAGGTGCAATGTATTAATTTTATGGAGAGCAGAACCGAAGTTTTAGTGGTAAATTTAATTTAGAACACAACCATGTTGATTTCTGATGATGCACACTTAAAACTTACATAATGTTAAAATGCAAGTTTATTTTCAATGAAGAATGAATTTATTATTAAAAACATTTACAAAGTCATTACACTAATAATTACATTTTATGGATAAGATAATTTTTAAAGACTTTGATAAATGCAAAAAGTCTCCTGACCTTGGATTGGAGGGCATCTTTTTCATTTCTCTGCTTTATCTATAGATTGAAGGTAATTTCAAACAAAATTTCAGCAGGTATATTATGGAATTGGAAAACTGATTCTAAAGTTTGTATAAATGTATAGAGAAGCCAGAGAAGTCTAGATAATCTGACTAGAGTACTTAATATAATAAATTACTGTGAAGTTGCAGTAATTTGTAGTCCTTATATGCATGAACCCATATATCAGTTGAACAAGTTGATACTCCCCACCTATCTCATCACTTGACATAACAAAGTGGTTCATTAGCAAACAATATTTCTCAATGACACTGATATTCACTGAAGAGACTACTTCTCAATGATTCTGAATCAGCTGCATATCACTTTGAATAACTTCTACCTCACAACTTATGCAAAAATAATTTTAAGTGGATTGTTGAATGCAAAGTATAAAACAATAAAATTTTACTGCAAATATTAATATAGTTGTCCTTGTTATTTTATTATTTAATAGGTATTGTACTTGTGAATACACTTTAAATATATTAACCAAATTTTGTTTTTCAAGCCTTATGATTTGCATTGCTATTTCTGGAAAACATAAAAATTATTTTTAAAATATTTTTTGTTTTCATTCCCACAAAGCAAGGAAAAAGAGATAACTGGGAACAGATGTTTGGGGACTTCTAATAGGTCAATATTAGACTCTCCCTTCCTTTCATTTATGATTTGATCTCTTAATTTTTTTATCACTTCACTTCATTTGTTCATTTGGTGGAAACTATTTACATAGAACGCCAATCTTTCAGTTCACAATTCTTATTTTATTTGTTGATTAATCCATCAATTGACTTTTAAATTCCGAGCGCTACAAACTGTGTGTGTGTGTGTGTGTGTGTGTGTATATGGATTTCCGTGTTTTAAATATTTCTATTTGATAGGGTATGAATTTTATAATGAAATAATATTTTTAATTTTTTTTTAAAGATTTATTTATTTATTTATTTTTTTAATTTATACATACAAGCTGGGGCACAGGCCAGAGGCATGGGGCGGCGAGAGGGTTCACCAGAGCCAGAGCGGGGAGCAGAACAGGCAGATCAGAAACACACTGCTGAGGGGAGCAGCGGGCGAGGCAGGAGAGGTCTGCCGCACCATGTGGGATTCTCCCCGGCCGGGCGTCGAACTCGCGTCGCTGCTGCCGACAGCTCCACAGCGCAGCACTCAACCGCTGCGCCACCGGGGAGGCCCCAATATTTTTAAATTTTTGATCCATTTTTACATTAAGAAATATGTATTTCACGTGCACTTACAGATACTCGGTTATTCAAGGATTCCTACCAATTGACCAGCAATTATTCAATGGCATCTTAAGAGACAAACAGTGCAATGATGTTTTTGCAGAGTGACCTCAGTGTACTGCTCCTGGGGCCTCCTGGCGGGGAGACCACAGTGGACTCTGCATGGGCAATGGGTGCCAGAATGAGGGGTTCTCATCAATTCATAGACATCATGTGATATCCCAACTCCAGTGTAACTCAGGAAAAAGAAGTGAGAATCTCTTACTATTTTCTTTCATCCTGGCAGAAATGGTCACAGATGATATTATGTTAAACTCTTTAAAATTATGGTAATTTATTTTTTTATTTCACACCTGACCATTTTTTAGGAATTTTATCTACTGTATTTGCAAAAGTCAAGTTTATGGAGTTATATGTGTGAATATTTTTGTTACATTAAATTTTTGGCTGGCTATGCCATGTTTGGTTAACTATAGCTAACAGTTTGGGAAACATTCTCTTTGGTCCCAACTGCAGGGCACAAATAAAGGTGAAGATTGAATCTGCCTGGCCCTGAAGCAATTGTGCATGGGACATTTAAGTCAAAAGTTCTCCCAACATATTTTGAAATTCTCACCCAAACAGGAATTAACAGATGTGCCTCAACAAAATAGGTCAGCTTTTCTTCTTTGAAAAACCTTTCTCAGAGCTGCCTTTATGGCTTGATTTCTCAGGCTGTAAATCATTGGATTGAGTGTTGGGGGCACAATGGTGTACATAATAGTGAGAAAAATGTCCAATGCACTTGGAAAGTCAGAAGTTGGCTTGAGAAACTCAAAGGTGCTGGTTGAAATAAGTAACATGACAACAGCGAGGTGGGGAAGGCAAGTAGAGAAGGCCTTAGCTCTGCCCTCAGCGGATGGCATCCTCAGCACAGTAGAGAATATCTGTATGTAGGATAGTCCAATAAAAGTGACACAAAGAAAGGCCAAAAAACCCACGAAGGCACTCACACCAACCTCGCTGATAAACTCTTTAGAACAAGAGAGTTTCAGGAGCTGGGGGATGTCACAGAAGAACTGGTGAATGATATGGGACCCACAGAAGTGAATGGAGAAAGTGGCAGCTGTGTGCATGGCTCCAAAAAGGACCCCACTTATCCAGACGCCCAGGACTCCGTGGACACAGGTGTGGGCATCCATGATGATTTCATAGCGCAGTGGAAGGCAGATGGCCACGTAGCGATCATAGGACATCACTGTGAGCATGGACATCTCAGCAACGGCACAGAGTGTGAAAGCAAAAACCTGCACTATGCATTCACCCAGGGAAATGTAGCCACTATGCATGAAAGAGTTGCAAATGGACCTTGGCACAGTCACGGAAATGTAGCACAGGTCCAGGAAGGAGAGATGTTTCAGGAAGAAATACATGGGTGAGTGAAGACTGCTGTCCATGGAAATTGCAGTGATAATGAGAATATTGCCAGTTAAGGCCACCATGTATAAGACTAAGAATAGAGAAGCATGGACGAGTTCTAGCTCAGTCTTGGCAGAAAATCCCATCAGAAGAAACCCACTCACAGTGAAATTAGTCATATTTCTTATTAATTTCCCAGTGATGTTGGCTGTAAGACAAGATGGAACTAACCATTGACAAGAACATTTCTGTACATAGCCATGTACCTTTCATTAACTCAATGAAGATAGGCATAAATTCTCTTGAAGAAATCACCACTTCATCATAAATATGAAAGTATTTCTCTATAATCATATTTTTTCAATTTAGAGGATTTACGTTCATTCATGGAACATGGGAAATGAAGATGATGAAATTGATTTTTCCACATTTCATTGTAATGAAGTGTGAAATTAATCTATGTAATATAGTTAATAAAATATGTTTTAAACATAATTTTATTAATAGGACTACAGAGCATTGCTTTCTGATTTTTGTGAAAATATTAAACAGTTCATGAACTCACAGTTATAAATATTTCTTATCTACTATTCTTTTCCACTAATCATTCTTTCCATTCATATCTGCTCCATCTGCAATGATTTTATTATGAGAATAATTGTTTTTATTTATGAGCAGAAATATCCCAATGTCTTTTCTTCTAATGAAACTTTTATTTTTTAATAAATAAATTTATGAAACACCAAATTGATATTACCCATTCATGTTCCTAGGATATGTAAATAACTGTTATCATTGACATAAAATACCATAAATGTTGATCTGAAAAGTATTCATTTCCTAAAAATAAAAGGAATAAAACAGACCTCCACAGTGCATTTTTAAAAGGAAAGAATATAACTGAAATTCTTGTGAATATGTCATTTACTCTAACATTTAGTGTGAAACAAGTATGAAATACAGGTTTTGTATGTAACAAATTAGTTAACTATAAAAAATAATACACTCTATGCTTTTAATTTTAAAGAAAATCTTGTGGTAACAATATCTAGGTGTCATCCTAGAGCCCTAAGTCCTGAATGGTACTACAAACCATTACTTCAATACAATTAAAATTAATTACTTCAATTAAAAGGTAATGCATAAGCTGCTTATTTCATAAAAGTAAAGAAATAAATTGCCTTAAAATATGCAACTAGAATAGTCAAATCTGTGCATTCCTTCTGGAAAAGAGCAAAACATTTAGCAGAAACTGTGCAAATAATTGCAAATAGAATTGGGTAAATTTATAGCTAGAATTCATTTTAAGTATGTCACCTGATAATTGACAGTAGAAATTGGTGTGTATGAAAAATTAGTGCAGTAGCTAAAATATCAACAAATAGTAAAAAATGTAACTGAATAGTTATTTTTGTGATAATATTTTAAGTGGTCTTAAAAATTGCCATTATGAATTTTTTTTCTGAAATAGGATCTGATCACTATGGATGACATAAAAATAAGATATGTTATATATACTTTATGTTCTGGTGATATGTGAATACACAAGACTGGAATAAGCAGAGATTAAAAATGTAAGGAAATCAAACATAGAACAACAGTAATTATTTCTGCATGGTGAGGGAATGATTGTGTTTATTGTTGGTTTATAGTTTTGTTAGCCTGACTGAGACACACAGGAAAGTCTTCCAAACTGAAATCCTTGGTCTACCTGTGATAATTTACTTAGAATATGAAGGTGATGGCTGCTTCTAGCTTGTTTTGTAACTTTATTGGGAAATTGTTTAAATCTGAGATGGATGGAGAAGAGTTGGCACAGACAAGGTAGTCCTTTACATACATCAAGTAAATATTGGAAAAAAAGGAACTCTCCTACACTGCTGGTGGGAATGCAAACTGGTCCAAACACTATGGAAAGCTGTGTGGAGGTTCTTCAAACTACTAAAAATGGAGCTACCATATGACCCAGAAATTCCTTTCTTAGGAATCTACCCAAAAGACACAAAAACATTAATTCAAAAGGATACCTACACCCCTATGTTTATTGCAGCACTATTTACATTAGGTAAGATAGGGAAACAACCCAAATGCCTAAAATAGATGAATGGATCAAGAAAATGTGGTACATATGCACAATGGAATATTACTCAGCAATCAAAAAAGATAAACACATGCCATTCGCAGCAAGATGGATGGAGATAGAAGGGATTATGTCCAGTGAAATAAGCCAGAAAGAAGGAGAAATATATTGGATAGTTTCACTTACAGAAGGACTATAGGGGAACAAATAGGGATTATGAAAAACAAAATTACATTAAAAAAACAAAATTAAAGGTTAATTTAAATTCAATCAGAGACATTCTGCAGGGCAGGGCAAGGGGGAAGGGTCAAAGCAGAAGAGGGAAGAGTCCAAGGGCCCAAGGTGATGGTGCGTGGGTGAATTGGTAGTGGAAATTTTGTGGGGACTACACCTTAGAGGAGAAAGCATACATTGTACAAGAATGAAGAATGATGTAAATAAATAATAAAAATAAAAATGTGAAAACTGGTGTATGTTTGCATGTTCATGTGCAGGGGTATGTGTTCCAGTGTTCAAAGATTTAAGCCAAGTCATTTTATTTTAAACAATGTTGAAGGGAGATTTAAGATGATGCCTAACATTTCTAGAGATTACAATGTCACATTTTCTCATCCAGGCATTACCTTTTGTAACTCAAATTTGCCAAGTGATTTTTTTGGAGTCTCCAAAAAGCTTCCATTTTTATGTATCTGGGAGAATGTTTCTTATATTCCTGTTACTGAGTCCAACAAAAAGAATTCATTAGATACATCTGGAAATATTGCTTGTTTTACCCAGAAGTATATTGTTTGATCTTTAAATTAACTTATCTGCTATTTCAATAATATATCCAGTGGCAATTTAATGGAACAAAAACAAAAAAATCTAGTTTTTGTTTTCATCTTTGAAACTTTACATATTTTGAAAATATACATATAATTATATTTATGATTAATTTTATGGTTAAATACACATGATCATTTATGAATAAATGTATGATTAAAGATATTACGATAAAACATGTAACTTTCTATACCTACTTCTGTATTAGACCAATTGTATTTGTGAGTATGTGGGTGTGTAAAATGAACTTTGATACATATGGGTTATAAATATCTAACTAACACCTAATATCCGGTTGCCAAAAAGTCTGTGATTCCAACTATAGAAGCAGGAAAAAATAAAGGGCCTTGAAATATCTCTTTTGTTGGTTCTTAGATATTAATAGATTTCTTTGCCTTTCTTTAATGAGTATCACTTTAACTGAGGCAAAGAAGTTCTTTTTTTCTGCAAAGAAATTTCTGTCAGTGCTGATTCAAAAATTTACTTCGGTTTTAGATCTTTAATTCTACTATTGCATTGTCTCCAACTTATATAAAAGGACGCATTCAAGATCGATCATCTCTATCACACTTTCATGTTGAATATTCATGTGTGTAAGCAATATTTAATGTTTAGTTGGGTATAAGGTTTTTAAAACAAGACAAAATTCTTTGCTAAGTGTATTAAGATACTTGTAATGATTTTACCAGTTATTTTTGCTGTCTATTTTTTATATATTTTAAAAATATTTAATTTTCTCTACTTCAGAATTGCCCCCTAAGAACTAAAAGAAATCAGAAGTCTGGGTGACTGTGTTCCCATAATTTCGGGTTGTCAGGTCTAGTCTCCCAGCCAGGAATCAACCCCAGACGGGACAGAGCCTTAGGTTCTGACCACTAGGCCACTATGGGTTGGTGTCTCAGGAAGCCGCAGCAGGAACTTGGCTGAGTCTCAGTCAAATGAGAAAAGAGCCAAATTTGTTTAGAGAAATGGATATAAGGAATAGCTTATTAAGGAGAAAAGGAATAGAAACAAGTGGGACTCCCAGGCCTGTGGAACCAGGCCAGGGCTGGGCAAGGAAGCCTCCTTGGGGTGTGCCTCAGGGAAAATACACCTGCTTTCCCTGAGCATTCTAAGGCCCATCTTATCTTTGATTGGTTGTTCTTGGTGGTCTCATGTACTATCTTAATGTCTCTGCGCCCAGAATTACATCATACTTCACAGCCCTGATCTTAGAGTCCTTTTTTTATTGCCCTTACCCAGGAATGTCCTGCTGCCCCAAGTGGGGGGGGGGGGGTATCTGATTAATCCCCTTAGGAATTTGTGACCCTTAATGCTGGAACTTCCCCATTCCTCCCAGGCTTTTTCCCATTCTATTCTGAGCCTAGAAACTCTCCCCTTGCCCTATGAAGTAAGTCTTTTACTGTGACCTTTCAATGTTTCTGTGGCTTCTTTTGGATATTTGCTTTGTAAAGATGGAAAATGTGCTTATTTTGCTCTCCTGAGATAGTTGATCTATTCCAATTTTTAAATTTTTTATGACATATTTGAACAATTTTTCTGGGATTTCTGATGTGGAAGGCATCTCCCAGCTCATATTAGTCACTATTATAAGGTCCAAATATGCAAAGAAGACTCAGACTGATCTCCTTCTATGATGGTTATAGAAAGAAAGTCTTTTCTAGGGAGGTGGGAATTGCACTCCACAAAATGTTTCTGAAGTGGAAGGAGTTTACAATGTTCTCCCCTACACTTCTAATTTCCATTAAAATAATCATAGCTCATGCATTAATATTTCACACTTAACAAGCTGAATGGTGGAGGCTATTTCTTCCACCCCCTCAAGACCAGTAACTTACGGGCTTTCTATTGTTCTGTGTGATCTATATTTTTATAAAACCCGGGGCCACTCACCAGAGCATATTCAAGAACATCTTCCCTCAGCAGGAGGAGACGCTGTCAGTGTGAGCAGCTGCCTCTCAGGAAAAAGTCCTGGTCTCTGCAATTCAGTCTCATTCATGAAAATACAAACTGCAGAGAAAAAGTCAGCCCATTTCAGTTTTTCTTTAGCCACTGGAGGCTGGTCTGTGAAATCTCTTTGGGGCAGAGTTCTGGGTGCTCTGGCACTTGGTGTCTTTGGGAAATATCCTGGGGCCCAAAATGCAATTATATTGATGATTCCTCCAGAGTACGTTTCTGTTGCTTTGATTTAATGACTATACCTGCTACCTGGAATTTCAGCTTATTTATGTGTATTGGATATGATTCTTTTAAAATATTATAATTTGCAGTACATTCAGTACTACATGCAGACATATTTTAATTATAATGTGTTAACTTCATTAATTTACTTCATATGTAGATGTATTATAATGTCTAACTGACTGTTACCCGAAAAGGGGTAAATACTCGTAGATTACTGACAAAGAGGCAAAGAAATTACCCTAAACTTAGACCACTAAATTTCATCTAATCTAATTTCACTGAGTCAAGAAATATCATTTAAAAACTTTTTCAAAAAACCTGACTGCGTAAACCTGACTGGGTATGGTTTATAGCTAGTCTATTAGAAAAGTTTAATTATTATGGAAATAAACTCATTGTCTTAATGTTAAACCCCAGTATAGTAGTTGACACTATCCATTGCATTATCACATATCATGATATGTCTTTATCCAAGACAAACTCTCTGATAAATGTCATTTCACAAATGCGACCTTCTCCAATCTTAAAAATATACAGAATAGATTTCAGGTGGGTTTTTAAATTTTTTTTGTAAACTCTCATTTTAATACATTGAAATTTCTGTTAATAACATGATTACATATTGCTGGTATTTTCATTTGTTTTTACTATGCTTCATGTCTTTACTAATCATTCATTCTTTACTGTTTCCTTTCATTGAATTTGAATGATATTTCTAATGTAGCAGTTTTTTTTTGTTTGTTTGTTTATTTTACATTATTGAGTATTCCCCATAGGTTACCCACCACCAATCCCCCCCACACCGAACCATCACCATAGTCCCTTGTGCTCTTTTCTCCCCCATTTTGAGCCCTTATCCTCCTCCTTCGCTGAAAGTCACTCATTTATGGTTGCCTGCTAACTTTTGTTTTGGTTTTGTTGTTGTTGTTACTGTTATTTTCACTGAGCATGATCCCTTCTAGCTCCATCCATGTTGATGCAAATTACATGAATTTATTTTTTATTGTTATTTTTATTTCTGTCTTTATATTACTGTGTATTCCCCATAGATTTCCCAACACCAATTCCCCCATGAACCATCACCACTGTCCCCTGTGCTCCCCCTCCCCATTCTGAGCCCCAATCCTCCCCCCCTCTCTCGCTGATTGTTGCTCTTGTCTTTGGTTCCCGTATATTCCTGTTACAGAGACCATTATTTTTCTTTTTCCTTTTGGCTTATTTCGCTGAGCATGATCCCTTCTGGTTCCATCCATGTTGCTGCTAATTGCATGTGTTTATCTTTTTTGAATGCTGAATAGTATTCCATTGTGTATATGTACCACATCTTCTTGATCCAGTCATTTATTTTTGGGCATCTGGGTTGTTTCCATGCCTTCGCTATTGTAAATAGTGCTGCAATAAACATACAGGTGCATGTATCCTTTTGGATTAGTGTTTTTGTGTCCTTTCAGTAGATTCCCAAAAGTGGTATTGCTGGATAGGATGGAAGCTCCACTTTTATCTGTTTGAGGAAACGCCATACAGCTTTCCATAGTGATTGGACCAGTTTGCGTTCCCATCAGCAGTGTAGAAGAGTTCCTTTTTCTCCACATCCTCACCAGCATTTGTTGTTGCCTGTTTTTTTAATGTGTGTTATTCTCACTGGCCTCAGGTGGTATCTCATCATGGTTTTGATTTGCATTTCCCTGATTATAAGGGATGCTGAACATTTTTTCATAAACCTGTTGGCCATTTGCTTTTCTTCTTTGGAGAAGTGTCTTTTTAGCGCTTCTGCCCATTTTTGACTGGATTGTTGACTTTGTGTTGAGTTGTGTGAGCTCCTTGTGGATTTTAGTTATCAGTCCTTTATCAGTTGTATTGTGTGCAAAGATGTTCTCCAATTAGTAGGGTGTCTTTTTGTTTTGATTATTGTCTCTTTTGCTGTACAGAAGCTTCTTAATTTGATGTAGTCCCAGCTATTTATCTTTTCCTTGACTTCCTTCACTTTTTGGGATGTGTCTTTAAAGATTTTGCTGAGATGTATGTCATGTAGAGTTTTGCCTATATTTTCTTCTATAACTTTTATGGTTTTAGTTCTTACATCCAGGTCCTTTATCCATTTTGAGTTGGTTTTTGTGCATAGTGTGAGGTAGTAGTCTAGCTTCACTTTTTTGCATGTAGCAGCCCAGTTTTCCCAGGACCATTTATTGAATAAGCTAACCTTGTCCCATTGCATATTCTTTGCTCCTTTGTCAAAGATTAGTTGTACATAAATATATGGATTTATTTCTGGGTTTTCTATTCGATTCCATTGGTCTGTGTATCTTTTTTTCCCAGTACCATGCTGTTTTAATTATTATGGCTTTGTAGTATACTTTGAAATCTGGGAGTGTAATCCCTCCATTTTCTTTCTCTTTAGTCAGAGAGCTTTGGCTATTTGAGGGTTTTTTTATGGTTCCATATGAATTTCATCAATATTTGTTCTATTTCTTTGAAGAATGTCATTGAGATTTGTATTGGAATAGCATTGAATCTGTAAATTGCTTTTGGTAGTATGGCCATTTTGATAATGCTAATTCTTCCAATCCATGAACAGGGCATATTTTTCCATTTTTTGTGTCCTCCTCTATTTCTCTTAGTAATGTCTTATAGTTTTCTTTGTATAAGTCCTTTACCTCTTTTGTTAGGTTTATTCCCAGGTATTTGATTTTTTTGGTTTCAATTTTGAAGGGGGTTATTCTCTTCATTTCTTCTTCTTCTGACTGAGTGTTTGTATATAGAAAGGCTACTGATTTTTGTGCATTGATTTTGTATCCTGCTACTTTACTGAACTGGTCTATAATTTTGATTAGTTATTCTATGGAGTATTTAGGATTCTCTATGTATGTTATCATACCATCTGCAAAAAGTGGTAATTTAATTTCTTCTTTCCCTGTTTAGATTCCTTGTATGTCTTTCTCTTGTCTTATTGTTCTGGCTAGGACTTCCAGTATTATATTGAAAAGCAATGGTGAGAGTGGACATCCTTTCCTTGTTCCTGGTCTTAGGGGAAAGGCTTTCAGCTTCTCACCGTTGAGATAATATTGGCAGTGGGTTTGTCATATATGGCTTTATTATATTGAGGTATGTTCCTTCTATCCCAAGGATTTCAAGGACCTTTATCGTAAATGGATGTTGCACTTTGTCGAATCTTTCTCAGCATCTATTGATATGACCATATGGTTTTTATTTTTCTTTTTGTTGATGTGTTGGATTACATTGATTGATTTTTGGATGTTGAACCATCCTTGTGTCTCTGGAATAAACTCCACTTGGGCGTGGTGTATTATCTTTTGGATGCATTGTTGGATCCTGTTGGATAATATTTTGTTGAATATTTTTGCATCAGTGTTCATTAGAGAGATTGGTCTGTAGTTTTCTTGTGTTGTCTTGATTTGGTTCTGGTATTTGTGTAATGTTGGCTTCATAGAATGAGTTTGGTAGTATTCCTTCCTTCTTGATTTTTTGAAAGAGTTTGTGTAAGATAGGGATTAGTTCATTTTTGAATGTTTGGTAGAATTCGTTTATGAAACAGTCTGGTCCTGGGCTTTTGTTTTTGGGGAGGGTTTTGCTTACTGTTTCAATTTCACTGCTTTGATTGGCCTGTTTAGATGTTTTGTATCTTCTTTATCTAGTTTTGGGTGATTGTATAGTTCTAGGACTTTGTCCATTTCCTCTAAGTTGTTGAACTTGTTCCCATATAGCTGTTCATAATAGTTTCTGATTATTCTTTTGATTTCTGCCGTGTCCTGTAATGATTTACTTAGAAGCTGAGGGTGATGGATGCTTCTAGCTTCTGTACTGAACTATGTAATATTACTGGGGAATTGGTTAAGTGTGTGATTGATAGAAAAAGCTTGGCATAGAAGAGACAGTCCTTTGCACACGCAAGTAAAACTTGTTTGAAAATTGCTTCAGCTGTTGTATGTGTCTGTGTATGCCACAGGAATAGTTAACATACTGTTCAGTACTACCAAGTAATTCTATCTTAGACAATACTAAAGGGGTGCTTTGAAGGTGACCCCTTGCATTTCTAGAGGTGATCCTGACATATTTACTCATCTGGGCATCGCCTCTTGTAACTGCAACTTCCAGGTGAGGTTGCAGCCTCCAAACCTCCAGGTGAGGTTCTGAGCCTCCAAAAATATCCATTTCTATGTGTCTGGGAGAAGGGTGTTTATTTTTATTGATGGATCCCAGCAAAAATAATTCATTACTATGTATTGAAATTTGATTTATCCAAAAATATTTGTTTGATCTTTTCATTCACTTAAATCTCTTCTTGTGAATGATTTTACTGTGGCCACTAGTGGAATTAAATGCAGTTTTTGTTATCACCTTTATACATCTTTCCTGTATGTGGCACATATACATATGTCTGTATATCTCTATCTATCTATATAGATATAGATATATAGATATAGATATAGATATAGATAGATACACACATATATATGTTATGGTAAGATTAGATAATATATTAACATGTACAAAAATTTATGTATTAACCCACTTTGTGTGTGTGTGTGTAAACGGGTTGTAAAAAATAATAGTCACATTATGAATTATGTATCTAATATTTTTAATATGTTGCTTTGTAATTATATGTGATAACAAGTGTAAAAGCAGGAAGAAGTAAAGGGACTCAAAATGTTGCTTTCATTTTTAGATATTATTTCAGGTCAGTTTTGCTTTATTAATTAGATATCACTTAACCATGAATATTAAGATAGTCACTTTTAACTTCAAAGAAATCCCTAATTTTTCAGGTTTGACCAAGCTATTTACATTAGTTTTACTTCTTTAATTCACCATTTCATTGTCTCCAACTTACTCAATGTACTATAACCAAGGGAACATTCAAAATGTTATATATCTATCACTGTCTTAGGAAAATATTAATATCTTTAAACATTAATGTTCTGGTGGATATAGTGTTTTCAGGACAACAAAATTCTTTAAGTGGGTTAGGTATGATATAGTTTATGAATTTTACCAGCTATTTATGATTCCAGTTTTTTCTCTATATTTCTATTAAATTTAACCAATCACAAGTCCATGCCAGAATCTTCTTGTATTTTCTTTAACTCAGAATCTTCTCCTAAAAATTAGAAGAATTTAGAAGGCTGGGTGATATGACCTGAGGCATTGTCTCATATTCTACAAGAAAATGTCAGTTGACCTGTAAATTAACTGAGGTTATGTTGAGACAAAGCCTGAATATAGACTGAAAGTTACAGGGAGTAACTGATTAAAACCATTCTGAAGGCTGACTCGCCTGACTTGTGCAACCCAGATAACTGCTTGGGAATCTCCTGCTTCTGTCCTCACTGCTTACTTTAAGGTGTGAATGTACCCCTGCTAAGGCAAATAGTACTCTGTTACCTAACTGCTCTGGACTCAGACTTTGGAAAGAGATCTCTTCTGGGCCTGCCCACTCAAAGACCTTCCCTCCTCTCTGAGTGCTTTCTGGTTCACTAATGTAATTCTGTCATGACAAAACTACAGTCTTTCGATCTGTGTCTATGGTTTGTTTTAGATCCTTACTTTGGGAAGATGGAAAATATGCCTATGTTGCTCTCATGAAACTGTTAGGTCCATTCTCAATTTTCTAACTTGTCTACCATATTTTAACAATTTTTCTTTCTGAGATTTCTGACATGGAAAGCATCTCTTATGTCTTTAATTAAGGATTATAAGAGTCGATGAATGACATGAATGCAGGATATCTCAAACAGTATCATTCTATCATACATTCATGCTCAGTCACTTTTATGATGGTTATATAATGAAAAACATTGCTACGGAAGTGGAATTGGCACTCCACAAAGTGTTTCTTGGAATGGAAGTCTTTTACAATATTCTCTCCCAGATTCTTAATTTCCATTAAAATAATCATAGCTCATACATAGTATTTCATAATCAGCAAGTTAAATAACATGACTAGTTCTCTCAACCATTAAAAACCAGTATCTTATAGGCTTTCCGTTATTCTGTGTGATCTATTTATTTAGACACTAAGAAAAGTCACCAGAGCATATTTCAAGGTTATCTTGCCTTACAGGAGAAGCTGTCAGTGTGAGCAGTTGACACTTACCTCAAAGTCATTACCTCTGAAATCAGGCAGCTTCAGGAAAATGGGAGCTGTGGAGAAAGTGAAGTCCATTTCAATCCTTTTTTGTCCTCTGGTGATTAGGCAATGAAATCTCTTGGCATAAGCAGAGTTTGTGGGAGATCTAGGTATTTGCCATTGTTGGCCAGTACACTGTGACCAAAGCTTCAAATTAGATTGATTGTCCCTGCAGAATATTTTTCGACTTAATTGATTTATGATTTATGATAACTAGTTACCTAAAATTTCAGTTTACTCATGTTTATTGGACAGAATTATAGAAAAATATCATAATTTGGTGTTAATTCAAGAATATTCAAAATGCAATTTAATTCTAGTAATTGGAATAGCAAATTATTGATTTACCGTACAAATAATGTGTTAGTATTTAGTGAACATCCCTATTTTCTGAAAATGTGTAAATACCGCTATATTACTACCAACCCTCAAAGAAAGATCCCTGATTCTTTTTTTTTTAAAGTCTTTTTTTTTTTTTAAAGATTTATTTATTTATACAAGCTGGGGTACAGGCCAGAGGCATGGGATGGCGAGAGGGCCCACCACAGACAGAGCAGGGAGCAGAACAGGCAGATCAGAAATACACTGCTGAGGGGAGCAGTGGGTGAGGCAGGAGAGGTCTGCCGCACCATGTGGGATTCTCCCCTGCTGGGCGTGGAACTCGCATCGCGGCTGCCACAGCGCAGCGCTTAACTGCTGCGCCACCAGGGAGGCCCAGATCCCTGATTCTTATACCACTAAATGGTAGTTTAATTTCCCTAAAGGGGCAATGTATCAAATAGCATTTTTTTTTTTAAATCTTGGTGTGTGGTCAATCGTTTGCATAGCATAAATCCTAATTTTTATTAAACTCATTGTTCAAGAGAAGGCCCGATAGAATATTTAATACATATACATTCCATTATCATAAAACATGTCCTTATCCCAGGCTTCATTTCACAAATGTGTTTTTACAGTCCTAACAGTGCTATGAAACAGAGTCAGATGGTTTCCAAGTAAACTTTCACTTGAACAGGATCTTCCAGCTAATTGTCAAAGCATTTCACATTTCTATTCTAAGAATAGAGCACATCATGATTTGATTTCACTCATCCTTTCTGTACATGTATTAGTGCTCCTGAATTTGAAGAAAAAAATTCTCAATGAGAAAGAGTCTACATTTCTGATAACTTGCTCCAACAACAAAAAATGCATTTTAAAATATCAAAATTTATTTATTTTTAATTTTTCTTAAATATATTTATTTTCTTACATTTTCCATTTTTGTAAAATATTTTATTTCTCCCCAAGTGTGGCTCTTGTAAATCTCCCACCACCATGTCACCTTTGAACTGTCACCGTAGTCCCTTGTGCTCTTCCCTTCCTTGTTTTGACCCTTCTCCCTTGCTAATGCCTCAAATGCAGAAGAGCTAAAAGAACACTTTTCCAAAAAGGAAATGCAAATGGCCAACAGGTATATGAAAAAAAAAGTTCAACATCACTTTTAATTAGGGATATGCAAAGCAAAACCACAATAAGGTACCACCTCACTGGTGAGAATGTCCCGTATTTAAGAAACTGGCAACAGCGAACAGTATGATCTATACATTGTGGAAAGTGGGATATTGAAGTGCCCTACAATTTCTATGTTGCTGTATTTTGTAACCTTCATATTTGTGAAAATTTGCTTTAAATTCAGATATTCTGACTAAGTATGAATATAGAGTTGAAATCTATCCTGTTGATGATTTGCTAGCTTTATCATTATGTGATAATGTTCCTGCATCTTATTCGTTTTGGACTTAATTTCCCTTTTGCCTGATGCAAGTATCACTATCTCTGTAGTCTTATTTTCCATTTGCATATATTGTTGGGCTTAGAACATATGGGAAAGTAGTATATTTTCCAATAATACCGTTATGAAAGCACAAGAATTAGGTTAAGGATATAATGGTAATCAACAGAAACAAGTGAAGAGAACCATAAATTATAGGCTTGGTATGTTCAAATTATTCAAATTACTCAGATTATTTATATATATGTATCTGTATGTGTGTATGTATGTATGTGTGTGTTGGTGTGTGTGTGTGTGTGTGTGTGTATCTAATGATCAAGTCTTTTCCAGCGCTCTCAGAGAATTTTCCAATAAATTCTGTGTAAAATCTGTACACTACATACTCTAGAAGCACCCATCACCCTCAGCTTTTCAGTAAATTATTCAAGAGCATCTATGGAGTTTGTGCTGAAAAAAACAAAAAAAAGGAAATAATTTTCCGGTGTGTAGGAGGTCAGGCTAACAAATTCAACAAATAATAAACACAATCCTTCCCTCACCATGCAGAAATTATTACTGTTGTTATGTATTTTATTTCCTTCTACTCTTTATTCTCTGCTTATTCCAATCTTATATAGTAACATATCTTGAGAACAGAAAGTGTAGCTATCTTCTTCTCTGTCATCCAAATAATGATTTGATGCCATTTCAGAGAAAATTACATCATAAAGATAATTTTCAAGGACACCATAAATATTATCATGAAAGTAAATATTCCATTACATTTTTAGAAATTTTCAGTATTTTTGCTATTTCACTAATTTTAAATAAACTTAGTTTCCTTAATGCTAGTTCTCAGATGATATAATTAAAATGCTTTCAAGGTAGAAAATTACATGCTTCAGGTTGCAGACTACATCAAGACTTCAGCTAAAAATTTGCTCTTTTCCAGAAAGTATGCACAAATATGACATTGCCACACACATGTTTTAAGTTTATATGGTTATTTTTATTAAACAGATTATCATAACAACTATTTTTAATTTTATTAGTTTCACAGAAGTAATGCTGATTTATAACAATACATTTGATCTGTCTTGAGTCACACATGGATGATACCATTAGATAGCTTTCTTCGTAATAATACTGAGTATTATAGTTTTATGTAATAACCAACTTTTGTGTACAGAATTATATACATAGTTTTTGGTACATTTTATTTATATTCATAGTAGCTGTAATTGATAGTTTCATATGTATATTTCTTATTTCTTTTATAAAAACATACTCTGGAAAGGTCTGTTCTCTTCCATTTCCTAAGGTAAATTGTTGTTTGTTAGTTCATTTTTCATGATATTTTATATTAATGATTATGGTTATTTATGTAGCACATTTATTGCATAGGTACTATCAATTTGTTCTTTCATAACTTTGTTGAGGAATAAAAAGTTAGTGAGTAGAAAAAACATGAAGAATTTCCTCTCCCTTAAAAATAAAATGATAAAAGTGCAATAATAATACCATAGCAGTTGGAGTGTTAGGTGACTAAATAGGATGCTAAAGGAAAAAGAAGAGGTAGCTAAGACATTTATAAATGTGACTATATGAAGGTATAAAATTTTATATAAATCAAAACTCAGTGCTCCATAGTCCTATTAATGATAATATACGTTTTAAAATACATTTTAGTCATGTATGATTAAACATATATCTTTAGTTTCATTTGCTTGAATGGTTAAAAATCAAATAATCAATTTCTGACCTATGTTTCTGTGACTGAGTAAAAGTCATTTAAAATTGCTGTACCTGATTATTAATATAGGGAACTACTTTCATATTTATGATGAAGTGCTGATGTCTTCAGGTAATGTATGCCTAAATACATTGAGTCCCAAGTAAAGTAGGTTAGGAAGTTAAATAAAAAACATCCAGTGATTCCAACTTGTCTTACAGCCACCATCACTGGGAAATTAAGAAGGACTATGGCTAATTTCACTGAGTGGGTTTCTTCTGATGGGATTTTCTGCGAAGCCTGAGCTAGAAATCTTACTTGCTTCTCTGTTCTTGGTCTTATACATGGTGGCAGTAACTGGCGATCTCCTCATTATCACTGCAACTTCCACGACAACAATCTCCACTCACCCATGTATTTTTTCCAGAAACATCTCCCTTTCTGGATCTATGCTGCATTTCCATGACTATGCCAAGGGTTGTTTACAACTCTTTCATGCATAGTGGCTACATTTCCCTGGGTAAATGCATAGTGCCGTGTTTTGCTTTCATTCTTTGTGCTGGTGCTGAGCTGTTCATTCTCACAGTGATGTCTTATGATTGGTACTTGGCATTTGCCTTCCACTATGAAATCATCATGGATGTCAGCACCACCTCTGTTCACAGTGTTTTAGGCATCTGGATTGGTGGGATCATATCTGGAACCATGCACACAGCTGCCACTTTCTCTATGCCCTTCTGTGGTTCCCATATCATTCACCAGTTCCATGTGACATCCCCCAGCTCCTGAAACCCTCTTGTTCTAATGAGTATATCAGAGAGGTCGGGGTCACTGGATTCTTGGGTCTTGTGACCTTACTTTGTGTTGCCTTTATCGTACACTGCTATACACAGATACTCTCTACTGTGCTGAGGATGTCATCTGCTGAGGGCAGAGCTAAGGCCTTCTCCACTTGCCTTCCAAACCTGGATGTGGTCATTTTATTTATTTCCACCAGCCCTTTGAGTATCTCAAGCCACCCTCTGAGTCTCCAAGTGCACTGGACATTTTTCTCACTATTATGTACGCAGTTGTACCCCCAACGCTCAACCCAATGATCTATAGCCTGAGAAATCAAGCCTAAGGAAAGTTCTAGATAAAGTTATCCAAAGTACAAAACCTGATCTCTTTTGTGGAGGCACATGTCTTAATTTTGGTTGGGAAGGAAGTTAAAAGTATATTGGGAAAACTATTGGATTAAATAAATTGAGACAGATAAGAGTTATGTGAGTCTATGTAAACTCAAGACAAAAGATACCAGTTCCAGAACAACCTCCAGATAGACTGGAAAATTTACCAGATCTTTGAGCTCTTCAATGACGCTTTTTGTAATTTGCCAGGGAAACGTGTCCCGGGACCTGGCAGGTGTCTGGTTTCTGTGCATTGGTGAAGACAAGGAAAGATTATTAAAATTTATCCTATTAACAGCTTATTCCAATAGGAACTGGGAGTTTTAGCCCTTTATTAAACCTTCAAGTCTTTCTTTCTTTGAAGTTACTGATTTGCCCAGAGGCAGCAGTTTCCAAAGTGCTGCTTTTTCACAAAGAACATTTTTTTCTGGGCACAATATATTCAGGGGCAGGCCAGTTATCACTTCACTTATGACTTGCATCCTTTAGTCATTAGTAAGGAGAGGGAGACCCCAGTTGCTACAGTGGAAAACCACTGTAATGCAGGTTACCAGGAATTGAGAGCTGAATAGAGGAATGAGCATAGGGAAGTTGTGCTATCAAAACATTGTCATAAATACGTGCTCTCTGAGTAAAAGATTATTTATACATATAGCTTATAAACATCACTCCTGCCAAGAGAGTAGATTAAAATCTCACTCCATGAAACCAGGTGTGAGAAAAAATTTCCTTAATGTTCTTTTTGCGTTTTTCCTGATTACCGAAGTTGGGACATAACATATCTATGAGCAGATGAGAACCTTCTGACTCTCGGCACCCACTGGCCACACAGAGCTCCACATCGCTCTGTCAACCTCAAAGCCCTCAGATCATGTACTGAGGTCACTCTGCTATAATCTCATTGTACCATCTCTTTGCCTCTTTAGATGCAATGGGTTAATTGCCACGCATGTGAGAGGAATGTTTAATAACACTGTCACCTGCCAGTGCCCAGAAGTACATATTTCTAAAGGTTAAAATGACTTAAGGATGTAATAAAAAATATTTAAATAATTATGCGCTAACAGAAAGAATGGAAATTTGTGGAAATACTTCTGTATATACAATGAGTAGTGATCAGAACTTAAAAATCAATGGATGATTGACTATTGATTATTATGTCATATATAATATGTGATATATATATGTGTGTATATTCCCACATACCTATGTGTCACAAAGGAAGAAGCTGTATTTGTATAAACATAAATATGTATGTGATAAGCCCACAACAATCTGTTAATAGTGACATTAAAAGAAATATACATTGATCTTTTGCCCCAACTACTGGGAGAGGGTTTCCAAACCCTTGCGATTGCCTGAGTGACAGGTTGAGTGGAGCATCTTGTTATTCGTAATAAGTCCCTTTCAAACATACCTGAATGTATAGTAATGCTTGACCCATGTGGGCACTTAAATAAGTTGATGTTTTCAGAAAATCCATCCGTGACCTCTGAAAGGGAGACAGTGATTGGAGATTGAGTTAATTGTGTAATAATTTATCAATATTGTTTATGTCAAGTTACCACCAGTGGGCCTCCCTGTTGGTGCACAGGTTAAGTCTCAGTGTTATCAAACTGTCGCCATCCACTGTGGCCTGAGTTCAAATCCGGTCAGGAGCTGACCTGCATGGCACAACAGACCTCTCCCGTCTCGCCCGCTGCTCCCTCAGCAGTGTATTTCTGTAGATACGTCTGTTCTGTTCCCTACTCTGTCTCTGATTAATCCACTCACTCCCTGCACCTCTGTCCTAGACCCCAGTTCTTGTATGCATAAATAAATAAAATAAATCTTAAAAAAATTAATGTAACTACTGGTGACCTTAAACACAGGACTCGGGGAGTTTTAGGTTGTTGAACTAAGGAGGTGCTGGGAAGGAGGTGTGACAAAGAGGACAAGGAAATTCCGCTCTCCTTCCCAAACCTAGTCTTGCATCTTACACTTTCCTGAATTGTTCTCTCTATAATAAACCACAAGTAGTAAGAAATGCACATTCTTGAGTGCCATGCACAAGGAATACTTCTGGGTAAAAACACTTCTGGGTAAATCAAACAATATTTTCAGGCAAGGAATGATTTTTTTGTTGTTGGATTCAAAAATAGAAAAATAATTAACATTCTGCCAGGCACATAGAAATGGAAGTTTTGGGAGTCTCCAAAAACCGCACCTGGTAAATTGCAATTGCAAGAGCAAATGACTAGATGAGTAAATGTTTTATTTCAATATCTAAAAATGCCAAGTCTAGTCTTCATAGTCTCCCTCAATATAGTCTAGATATAATCTTTCTTGGTTTAATTTTTTTAATAGTAGCTTTATAATAATTTGAAGAATGCACTTGCATGCACACTAAACTCAGCAAATTTTGGGTTTTTTAAGATTTATTTTTATTTATTTTTGCATACAAGAACTGGGGTGTGGGCCAGGGGTGTGGGGGGTGAGAAGATTCACCAGAGACAGAGTGGGGAGCAGAACAGGCAGATTGAATGAAATACTCTGCTGAGGGGAGCAGCAGGTAGGACAGGAGTTTTGCTGCGCCGTATGGGTTAGCTCCCTGACCAGGGATGGAACTCATGCTGCAGTGGCTGGTGATAGCTTGATAGCACTGAGACTTTAACCCCGACCCCACCAGGGAGGCCCTAAACAGAACAAATTTTGAAGTAAGTTTTACTTGATATGTGCAAGGAACTGTCTCATCAATGCCAACTCCTCTCCATCCATCTCACTCTTAACCAATTTCCCAGTAAAATTATAGTTCATTACAGAAGCTAGTAGCATCCATCACCTGCAGCTCTAGGTAAATTATTACAGGAATATCCATGGAGTTACCTTAAAAAAAAGAAAGAAAAGAAAAAAGAGCATTGTTTTCTTTTATGTCTCTGAGTCAGGGTAACTTATTAAACTAGAGATAAATACAATTATTTCCTTACCATTCTGACATAATCACTTTGTTATGTGTTTCATTTCCTTATGTTTTTTATTCTCTCCATCTTCTGTTCCTGTGTATTTTCATACACTAAGAACACAAAGTGTTTGTAATACATGTTACATCTATGTCATCCAAATGATGATCTGATCCAGATAGGAAAAGATACTTCATAAAGATAAGTTACAAAAACACCTAAATATTATCATGAAAGTAATTATTCAATTATATTTTTAGTATCTGTTGATTTTTTTTTTTTTTTTTTGCTGCTGCACTAATTTTAAATGAAAGTGGCTTCCTTACTACGGGGAATATACAGTAATGAAAAAGACATAAATAAAAATAACAATTAAAAAATCGATTAAAAGTCTAAAGAAGTTCAAAGATAATGAAAAATACAAACATTATAGAAAGCAAAATCAAAAAAAAAGAGAAAGTGGTTTCCTTAAAAGTGATTATCAGATAATGTAATTGAAAAATCATCCAGATACAAATTATGCGGCTCTCTTTCATCTGGGAGGCAAAATGCCATCCAGACTCAGAAGACCCACAACTTCTGGTCCCGTGAGCCATTGCCAGGGCTGCGTCGGGAAGTGTGGCAGCTCCTAGGAGGACTGGTAATGTGGGTGGCATCATCATTCTGGATCAACTTTGAGAAATATCACCCAGTTATCTTAGGGAAAGTTGGTTGAGGCTTTACCTCTTAAAGACAGTCAGAAATCCTGCCGAACTATCACCTTGATCCACTTTATCATGAGTACACACAGACTCAGGTAAATGCTGCCAAACAGAAGACTGGAGCGACTCCCATCTTTGAAGTGGTGCAATGGGCTACCACAAAGTTTGTACATAATTTCATTGAGTCCAAGGTAGATTTGGAGCTAAAAACAATTTTACAATGGTTCAATCTTGTGTTGCAGCCAACATTGTACTGAAATTAAGGAGAGCCATGGCTAATTTCACTGTGACTGGGTCTCTTCCGATGGGATTTTCTGCCAGGCCTGAGGTAGAACTCGTCCATGCATCTTTGTTCTTAGTCTTCTACATGGTGGCAGTAACTGCTAATATCCTCATTATCACTGCCATTTCCATGGACCATAGTCTCCACTCACCCATGTATTTCTTCCTGAAACATCTCTCCTTTCTGGATCTATGCTACATTTCTGTGACTGTGCCAAGGTCCATTTGCAACTATTTCATGCACAGTGGCTACATTTCCCTTGGTGAGTGCATAGTGTTTTTGCTTTCACTCTCTGTGCTTCTGCTGAACTGTTCATGCTCACAGTGATGTCCTACGATCACTACGTGGCCATCTGCTTTCCACCGCACTATGGAATCATCATGGATGTCTGCACCTGTGTTCATGGAGTTGTAGGCATTTGGATGAGTGGGGTCATTTCAGGAGCCATGCACACAGCTACCACTTTCTCCATGCACTTCTGTGGGTCCCACATCATTCGCCAGTTCTTCTGTGACATCCCCCAGCTCCTGAAACTCTCATGTTCTAATGAGTATATCAGAGAGGTCGGGGTCAGTGTCTTCTTGGCTCTTCTGGCCTTTGTGTCACCTTTATTGTACACTCCTACACACACATATTCTCTGCTGTGCTGAGGATGCCATCTGCTGAGAGCAGAGCCAAGGCCTTCGCCACTTGCCTTCCACACCTTGTGGTCATTTTATTTATTTTAACCAGCCCTTTGAGTATCTCAAGTCACCTTCTGATTTTCCAAGTGCACTAGACATTTGTCTCACCGTTATGTACACAGTTGTGCCCCCAACACTCAACCCACTGATCTGTAGTCTGAGAAATCAAGCCATAAAGGAAGCTCTAAGAAAGGTTTCCCAAAGAAGAAAAGGTAATTTTTTTTTGTTGAGGTACATCTGTTCATTTCTTTATAGTAGAAATATTCAAAATATAGTGGGAAAACTTTTGACTTAAATAAATTGATACAAGCAAAAATTAACTGAGTTTATGAAAGATCAAGACTGAGGACTGAAGCCCAGGAACAGCTTCCAGTTAGTTCTGGAAAACTTGCCCGAACTTTGAGCTTCTCAGTGAGAATTGTATGCAATTTGCAAGGGAAACATTTCAGTGATATGGCCTGTTACCTGTTGAATGCGTGTAGCTGATTTAGCTAATATAGCTAATAGCTATATTAGCCGAATAGTTTATATTGAAAAAATAGGTTAAAAAGTGTTTATATGAGGATGAGTATAATGCATAGCATTCAATTTTGAAAATCAATGTCGAAATTAATCAGTACATAAAACAAAGAATGACAGAATCAGTGAACTGAAAGATTTTCTAACATAAAAATGTGATACACCAGCAAAAAAGAAAATGAAACAAAGTGATAAAATATTGTGAGTCAGAGACTGAATCATAAGTGATAGAACAGGAAGCCCTAATATGTTAAAGGTTATTATTACGTTAAAATTTTTTGAAAGTTCCCCAAATATTTGCTTGATTTATTTTTCTATGCTTTGAAGGCAGGGGCAATAGATAATACTGAAAAAAATTTTTCCAAATTAATGACGATAAAACTTTAGATATGAGAAAGTTTTATCGTCATTAATTTGGAAAAAAAAAATTAATTTTTTAATTTTTTTAAATTTTTTAATTTTTAATTTTTTTAATTTTTAAATTTTTTAAATTTTTTAATTTTCAAAAATTGGGCAGTAAGTAAAATGAATTCAAACATAGAGTAGCCTATTGAAACTATAAAAAACATAGACAATTTAATAATTAGAGTAAATGATTACTGCTTTCTTCTTTGCAGTCAATGGTCCTTTTAAAAATTATTTTTGCATATAGTACAGGTAGAAGTTGTGGTTCATTTTATTCAAAGATCTATCCCCCGACCCAGTATCACTGAGAACTATTGTTTCCTGATGAATTTCACCTCTATTATGGCAAATGATGATATAGGCACAGGATTCTAATCTGCTCACATGATGTATGTGTTCATGCTTATAACAGTAAACTCTGTTAATAACTGTAGTTTCATGGTACTTTTGTATATTAAAGACTACGTTTTCCAACTCTAATCTTCCAGATTGTCTATGCTTCTCTAGAGTCTATGTCCATATTGGCCTTAGAGTCAGATTACTGATTGCAAAACATTAAATTTCTAGATAAAGCAGGAAAATAAAAAGATCATATTTTCCAATCCATGACCAGAATGTTTTTTGCATTTATGTATGTCTTTAAAAATTCTTTCCTCCATGATACAAAGTTTTTAGTGTAATGTTTTTTACATCCTTTTTTTTGTAGTGTGCAAATCTTTTTCTTTAATGGAAACACCACTGCATTATGACATTATGAATATTTCAGGTGTGTGCCATTAAAAATCAAAGTGTATCTATACTACATTAAGCTCAGCACTAAAGCTCCAATTCTGTCCTCCACATAACTGACACATTTTCCTGAGTCACCCACTCCTCTTCCCCCTTGCCTTCTGGTAACCACTAGTTCCTCCTAAAGTTTACTTTTGTTTTTGGTGGCTCATGTCTTTGTTTTCTCTCTATATTTCACATACATGATGTCACACGGTGTTTGTCTTTCTCTGACTTATTTCACTAAGCATAATAACCTGAGATTCTTAAGGTTGTGAATCAGGTAGGGTCCCAGCCTCTGACACCTGTGGGATTCCATCATGTGCATAGGCCACATCTTTGTTAGCCAACTGTCTGTCGTGGCCCCTGAGGTTGAGTCTCGATCTAGTTGTTGCTAAGAACACTGCAGTAAGGATGGTGGTGCCCATCTCTTTGAATTCGTGTTTTTGTATTCCTTTGCTAAATGGGATATGTGGTCATATGGAATTACTCATTTTAACTTTTTGAGGACCGTAGTTTTCCTTGATGCACAACTTACATTTCCTGCAAGAAATGCAATTATTCCATTATCTCAACATCCAATCCAGTATTTTTTGCTTCTTTATTGGAGAACAGTCATTCTCACAAGTGTGAGGTGGCATCTCACTGAGTTCTGCCTTTCATTTCCTTCCTGATGGCTGATGAACATCTTCCCATGTGAGTGCGGCCATCTGTTTGTGTTTGGAGAAGTCATTGTTCAGGTCCCCTGCCCCTTTATTAATTGGGCTATCTTTTTTTTGTTCTTGAAGTTTTGAGTAATTTACACTTTGTATTATAACCCTTTTGGCATGGAAAGTGTAAATATCTTCTCTCATTCTGAGAAGTATTTTTTTGTTTTGAAATTGGTTTCTTTCTACAGATAGAGGCTTTTATTTTTTAAGATTTTATTTATTTAGTTTTGTGTAGAAAAACTGGACTGTAGGCCAGAGGAGCAGGTGGTGAGAGGATTCACCAGAGACAGAGTGGGGAGCAGAACAGGGGTGTCTACTGAAGTATACTGTTGAGGGGAGCAGTGGGGGAGACAGGAGAGGTCTGCTGTGCCATATTGAGGTTCAGCTCCATGGCCGGGGCTTGATGGTGCGCTGATAGCCTTGAGACTTAACCCCCGGGCCACCAGGGAGGCCCCTTATTTTTTTTTAAACATCCTTCTTTATTTCTTCACAAATGATACAACTTCCTTTTTAATGACCGAGTAACACAGTTGCGTGTCCCTCCCACATCTTCCTTAGTCATCACTCTGATGGGCACTTACCTTGTTTTTGCCTCTCTGCTGTTGTACATAGTGCTGTAATGAACTGAAGGTGAATGGCCCTTTCAAAATGACTATTTTCATGATCTTTGAATGTAAACCAACAGGAAATCACTGGATCATACAGGAGGTCTGTTTTTAATTTTTTGATAAATCTGCCCATGGTTCATTTTTCTTTGTCTTCAATGAACTGGTCAGTACTGAATTTAGAACCTTGTTGACCCGTGTTTCCATAACTGAATCAAATTATTTTCAAATCGCTTGACATGATTATTAGTATACAGAATTACTTCATATTTGTGATGAAGTGTGATTTCCTCAAATGGCTTCTTGCCAACTTATTGAGTCTAAGGTAGGTTAGAAGGTTAAATAAGTTTTAATTTTCTTTCATGGCCCATGAAATGTGTTTTTGCAGCCTTGTAGATCTCCACAAAGGGTCTATCAGCCTCAAAGGTCTCCATGATAAACGACTGAGATCACTCTGCAAAAATCTCATTGAACTTTTTCTTTGGTTCTCTAGAATCAATGGGTTATTGGTGTTCATGTGAGAGCAGTGTTAAATAACACATTAATCTGTTAGTCCTCGGAAGTACATGTTTCTAAATGTTAAAATGATTAAAAGAAGAAATGAAAGTTTGCTAAGAGACTCTTACATTAACAAAAAGAATAGCTATATCAAAAATAGACAAAAATACTATGTGAGTATAATTCACAGTGATCAAATTTTAAAAGTCAGTGGATGAATTAATATTAATTCATTGTTATATCAAAGGATGATACAGGTATGGTAGATTCTAATCTGTTCAATTGATACATGTGTTCATGCTCATAATATACAACTTTTTAAATTACTATAGTTTTCCAATACTTCATTATATAAAGAATTTAAATTTCCCATTCTGTTCTTTCAAGTTGTTCTGGATTTTATTAGAACACATGTCCCGTTGGTTAGTGGTGCACCTTGTTCCAGTCTGACATCACCTCACCTGCACCATTCCAGCTGCCATGACTTTATTCCTAAATAAGTTCATACACCGAGAGCTTAAGGCTGGAGACTTCAAAATAAGTCTTTTCAGGGAACACAATTCTACCTACCCTAGCATTGTAACAAGTGACTCAAGAAACTAACTCAATTCATAATAAACCAAAAGGTATGAGAAAATTTAATTATTAAGTTTAAAAAGTCAATGCAAATGAATATTCTTTTTTCTTTTAACTACATTGGAAAGCAATTTAAAAAACAAGATGTACATCATATATTGCTGAGCTTAGAACATGTGGAAAAGTAATATATTTTCCAATAATTGCATTAGAAGGTGAGTGGAAATAGAGTTTTGTGAGGTTAAGGTAATAATGGTGTATTGAATACACACAAATGAAGAGAACCATCAATGATAAGGTTAATAAAACTAAAGATATACATATCCACATGTTCTCCTACTTTCTCTGAATTCTTTAAAAGACATGCATTTTTGAAATATATTTATAATAATATCTTGCTGAAGTTGTAATATAGAATGCATATAGATAGATGTAATGAATGTAAATATATATAATGAATATATATGGAGAAATTGGAAATATTTATATGTAAATAGTCACAAGAAGAGTTAGCCTAAGCGAATCTGTATTTGTGTTAAGAAACATAAAGATTTAGTGGTAAACCCTTCAGCAATTTTTGACATTAAACAGTATGTGACATAATATATATTTGGTCATTGCCCCATTTCCTGTCAAAGAGATCCAATGCCTTGTAAATACCTAGCTGAGAGCTTCCATTGACTTTCCTGTATTAATCAGGACTTCCTTTCCTCCATACCTGATTTTATGTTAATGATGTGACTCACTGGGTGTGTCTAAGTAAATTCAGAATAGAAAATCCTGAGTGAACTATATGGCAGTTAATTTGCAGTAAATGAGAACAGCCATTTAAAATTTTCTAAATATGCTATATGCTATCCATTAGAAAAGAACCAAAAGGTGAGGTTTTTTATATTACTAAGCATTATTTTGCACATTTTATATCAGTCCACTTAGAATGTCCTATCTATTGGGTTTCTAATGTCCTATCACTAAGCATTTGCTAGATTCATATTACTAAAGATCGTCACTAAAATTAAACTGAAAATGCATGAGAGAAAACTTTTGAGAAGATAAGTTTATATTTTTAATTCATTTGAAAGCAATATATATTAAGTTGATATTTTAGAAAGCTAAACAATTGAGTTAGAAATATCTGTCTATATTGTTAAGGTAATAAAGTAATCTGACTTGTAGCAACATATTTCTTGAAGAACATGAAATATATGTGTAGATTCATCAAAAAATCTGTAAAATACTGGTATCTATGAAATATTATTTGGAATAACCTGAAAGGAACGTGGGGATTACAGCAATTCCTGGACTACTAGAGTAACAGGAAGGGTAGGGTGAGGTGAGGGGAGAGGAGGCCCCAGGTCTAGGCTGTAGTACTATGGCTGGTGACATACACCGGAGGGGTGTGAGCCTATTCCCCTAAGTCATCAGCAGTGTTGCAAGGCAATGTTATAGCAATAATAAAAAAAATGTAAAAAAAAAATTCCATATGATCCACTCATCCCATTTCTGGGTATATGCAAAAATGTACAAATACACTAAATATACACTAAATCAAATAGATATATATGCCACCATCTTTATTGCAATATTGTGTTACAATAAATAAAAGTAAGAACCATACTAAATGTCCAAGCACAGATGATTGGCTGAAAAGGAGATGGTGTATCACACACAGTGGAATTACACTTCTGTGTCCTGCCATTTGTCCCAACATAATACCCTGAGGGTATTATGCTTAGTGAAATAAGTCAGGAAAAAAGAAGAATACAGTAGGAATTCACTCATATGTGGTATAGAGAGAAACCAGACAAACAGATGAACTAAATAATGCAAAAACAAACTTTTGGATCAATTAGTGGTTACCAGAGGGAAGGGGAAGAGGAGAGAGTCAGGTGCAACATGTCAATTGTATGGAGAACAGAATCAGAGCTTTAGTGGTGAACTGAATATGGAACACACCCATGTTGATTTAGTGATGCACACTTGAAACTTAAATAATGTTAAAATGCAAGATTATTTTCAATGAAGAAATGAATTATTAGAAAAACTACAAAGCCTTTACACTAATAATTACATATGATGAATGAGAGAATTTTTAAAGACTTCAATAAATGCAAAAAGTTTCCTGAGCATAGATTGGAACACATCATCTTTTTAATTTTTCTGCTTTGTCTATAGATTGAATATAATTCTAAACAAAATTTCGGCAGATATATTTTGGAATTGGAAAACTGATTCTAAAGTTTGTATAAATGTAGAGAGAGGGCCTCCCCGGTGGCGCAGCGGTTAAGCGCTGCGCTGTGGAGCTGTTGGCAGTGGCGACGCGAGTTCGACGCCCGGCCAGGGAGAATCCCACATGGCGCGGCAGACCTCTCCTGCCATGCCCGCTGCTCCCCTCAGCAGTGTACTTCTGATCTGCCTGTTCTGCTCCCCACTCTGTCTCTGGTGAACCCTCTCGCCGCCCCACGCCTCTGGCCTGTACCCCAACTTGTACGTATAAATAAAAAATAAATCTTTAAAAAAAAATAAATGTAGAGAGAATCAGAGAAGTCTACGTAATCTGGAAGAATAGAATACTTAATATAATAAATTACTGTGTAACTACAGTCATTTACAGTTTGATATTATAAGCATGGGCCCATATATCAGGTGAACAAGTTGAAGCTCCCCCACCTATATCATCACTTGACATAACAAAGTGATTCATCTGCTTAAAGATACTCTGTTATTCAAGGATTCTTACCAGTTGAGTAGCAATGATATAGTGGCATCTTCAGAGGCAAATAAAAGGTGCAATGATGCTGCTGCAGAGTGACCTCAGTGTACTGCTCCAGGGGCCTCCAGGCAGGGAGACCACAGTGAACTCTGCATGGGCAGTGGGTGCCAGAGTCAGGGCTCCTAATCAATTCATAGACATCATGCAATATCCCAACTCCAGCTTAACTCAGGAAAAAAGAGGAGAGAATCTCTTATTTACTATTTTCTATTATCCTGACAGAAATGTTCAGGGAAGGGATTATGTTAAACTCTTTAAAATTATGGTAATTTCTTTTTTGCACACCTGACTTTTTTTATAAAGAATTTTATCTACTGCATTTGCAAGACCCAAGATAATGGAGTTATATGTGTGACTATTTTTGTTACTTTAAATTCTTGTCTGGCTGTGTCACGTTTGGTTAACCACAGCTAATAGTTTGGGAAATATTTTCCATGATCCCAAGTAAAGGGCACAAGGCAAGGTGAAGATTGAATCAGCCTGGACCTGAAGCAACTGTGCACAGGAAACGTGCTTTTTGTGAAAAAGTAGCATTTTCAAAAACTGCTGCTTTCGGGCAAATCACTAACTTCAAAGAAAGACAGACTCCAAGATTTGTGGAAAGGCTAAAACACCCAGTTTTCAGATGATAAAGCTCTTACTAGGGTAAGTTTTAGCAAACATCCTTGTTCTACTCAGTGCATAGATCAGAGCAGAGAGTTCAATTAAGCAGACACCTGCCTAGATCCTGGATATTTTATCCTTGAAAATTATATAAAATCCTCATTGAGAAGCTCAGATTTGGGCAGTTCTTTCAGATTTTTTTCCATAAAGTCTCTAAGTTATTACTTGTCTCAATTTATTTAAGTCAAATGTTCCCTAACATTTTTGGGAAATTATCATCCAAACAATAATTAACAGATGTGCCTCAACAAAATAGGTCAGGTTTTCTTCTTTGAAAAACCATTCTTAGAGCTGCCTTCATGGCTTGATTTCTCAGGCTGTAGATCATTGGGTTGAGAGTTGGGGGCACAACTGTGTACATAATAGTGAGCAAAGTGTCCAGTGCACTTGGAGAATCAGAAGGTGGCTTGAGAAACTGAAAGGAACCAGTTGAAATAAACAATATGACAACAGCGAGGTGGGGAAGGCAAGTGGAAAAGGCCTTAGCTCTGCCCTCAGCAGATGGCATCCTCAGTACAGTAGAGAATATCTGGATGTAGGAAAGTCCAATAAAGACAAGGCAAAGAAAGCCCATTAGAGACAAGAAGATACTGATCCTGACTTCACTGATATACTCATGAGAACAAGAGAGTTTCAGGAGCTGGGGGATGTCACAGAAGAACTGGTGAATGATGTGGGACCCACAGAAGTGCATGGAGAAAGTGCCAGTTGTGTGCATGGTTCCAGAAATGACCCCACTGATCCAGACGCCGAGGACTCCGTGGACACAGGTGCGGACATCCATGATGATTTCGAAGCGCAGTGGAAGGCAGATCGCCACATAGCGATCATAGGACATCACCGTGAGCATGGACATCTCAGCAGCAGCACAGAGAGTGAAAGCAAAACACTGCACTATGCATTCCCCGAGGGAGATGTAGCCACTGTGCGTGAAAGAGTTGTAAATGGACCTTGGCACAGTCACAGAAATGTAGCACAGGTCCAGGAAGGAGAGATGTTTCAGGAAGAAATACATGGGTGAGTGGAGACTACTGTCCATGGAAACTGCAGTGATGATGAGGGTATTGCCAGTTAAGGCCACAATGTATAAGACTAAGAACAGAGAAGCATGGACAAGTTCTACCTCAGGCTTGGCAGAAAATCCCATCAGAAGAAAACCACTCATAGTGAAATTAGCCATATTTCTTATTAATTTACCAGTGATGCTGGCTGCAAGAGAAGCGGGAAACAAGCATTGTCAAGAACATTTCTGTTATTTGGTCACCTAACCTTTATGAACTCAATGAAGATAGGCATAAATTCTCTTGAAGAAATCACTTCATAAATATGAAATTATTTCTCTATAGTCATATTTATCAATTTAAATGATTTGAATTTAGTCATGGAACATGGGTAAGGAAGATGATGAAAATGATTATTCCACATTTCAGTGTAATGAAAAGTAAAAATGTATATAATAGAGTTAATAAAATATAATTGTTTTTATTTATGAGCAGAAATATCCTAATGTATTTTCTTCTAATGAAACATTTTTTTCAAAAATTAAATTTATGTAACACCAACTTGATATTACATATTCATATTCCTGACTATGATATGTAAATAACTGTTTTCATTGATATAAAATACTGATCTGAAAATACTGATCTGAAAAATATTCACATCCCGAAGGAAAAGAATAGAACAGACCTCCACAGTGTATTTTTTTTAAAAGAAAAGAATATAACTGATATACATGTGAAAATGTCACTCTAACATTTAGTGTAAAACAACTATGAAATACGATTTTTGTATGTAACACAGTAGTTAATTATAAAAAATTATACACTCTATGCTTTTAACTAGAAAGAAAGATATTGTGGAAATATACATCTAGGTGTCTTGCTAGAGTCCTAAGTTCTGAATGGTACCATAAACCATTATTTCAATGCAACTAAAATTAATTACTACAATTAAAAATTAATGCATATGTTGCTGATTTCATGAAAATAAAGAAATAAGTTACCTTAAAATATCAGCTAGAATGATCAAATATGTGCGTTCTTTCTGGAAAAGAGCAAAATGTCTAGCATAAACTTTGAAAACATTTGCAAATAAAATTGAGTAAATTTATAACTAGAAATCATTTTAAGTATGTCCTCTGATAATTATACTTAATTGGTCATAGAAAACTTATGTGTATGAAAAATTGATGCTGAAGAAAAAATATTGACAAATTGTAAAAATAGTACTGAATAATTGTTTTCCTAATATTTTAAGTTGTTTTAAAAGTTGTCATTATGAAATTTTTTTTTCTGCAATGGGATCTTATCGCTATTTGGATGACATAAAAATAAGATACATACACTTTATGTTCTGAAGATATGTATACACACACAAATGGATTAAGCAGAGATTAAAAAATGTAAGGAAATCAAACATAAAACAACAGTAATTATTTCTGCATGGTGAGGGAATGATTGTGCTTATTTCTAGGTTTCAGGTTTGTAACCCTGAGTTGAGACACACAACAAAGTAATGAAACCTGAAATCCTTGGTCTGCCTGTGATAATTTACTTCGAATCTGAAGGTGATGGATGCTTTTAGCTTGTGTTTTGAACCATGTAATTGTATTGGGAAATTGTTTAAGTCTGAGATGGATGGAGAGGAGTTGGCAAAGACAAGGTAGTCTTTTACATACGTCTAGTAAAAATTTGAAAAGAAGGAACTCTCCTACACTGCTGGTGGCAATGAAAACTGGTTCAACCACTATGGAAAGCTCTGTGGAGGTTCCTCAGTCTACTAAAGATGGAGCTACCATATGGCCCAGCAATTCCACTCCTAGGGATCTACCAAAGAACACAAAAACATTAATTCAAAAGGATACCTGCACCCCTGTGTTTATGCAACCCTATTTACAATAGGTAAGATATAGAAACAAGCCAAATGCCCCAAAATAGATGACTGGATTAAGAAGATGTGGTATATATACCAATGGAATACCATTCAGCAATCAAAAAAGATAAACTCATACCATTTGCAGCAAGATGGATGGAGCTGATAGGGATTATGCTCAGTGAAATAAGGCAGAAAGAAAAAAGAAAAATATCAGAAGGTTTCATTTATAAGAGGAATATAGGGGAACCAAATAAGGGATCAGGAGAAAAATAATTATAATAACTAAATAAAAAACATAATTAACAGTCAACTATAAATCGAATCGTTTGCAGGGGAGGGGGAGGCAGAGGGAGCAAAACAGGGAAGGTTAGAGCACAAGGGACTGTGGTGATGTGCACGGGTGAATTGGTGGTGGGAATTTTACGGGGACTACACCTGACAGAAGAAAGCATACCTTATACAAGAATGATATAAAATATATATAAATATTTATTTTTTAAAATAAAGAAAATAAATAAAAATGTGAAAACTGGTTCAGCTTTATTCTTTTTTTTTCTTTTTTCTTTTGTATATCCATTAATAGAGGTGTTTGTTTCAGTAGTCAAAGACTTAAACCAAGTTATTTTTCTAAAGAATGTCGAAGGGCAACATGGATAGAACTAGAAGGGATCATGCTCAGTGAAATAAGCCAAAAGGAAAAAGAAAAGTATTGAATGGCCTCACTTATAACAGGAATGTAGGGGAACCAAATACAAGAGCGACAATCAGCGAGGCAGGGGGGAGGATTGGGGCTCAGAACGGGGGAGAGGGGAGCACAAGGGACTGTGGTGACGGTTTACGGGTGAATTGGTGGTGGGAAAACTATGGGGAATATACAGTAATGTAAAAGACACAAATAGAAATAACTGAAAAAGAAAGAAAGAAAGTTGAAGGGAGACTTTGAAGATGATGCCTGACATTCCTAGAGATTGTAATGTCACATTTTCTCATCCAGGCATTACCTTTTGCAAGTGAAACTTACCAGGTGAGGATTTTGGAGTCTCCAAAAAGCTTCCATTTTTATGGACCTGGGAGAATGTTGCTTATTTTCCTGTTGCTGTGTCCAACAAAAAAGAATTCTGTAGATACACATGGAAATAGCGCTTGTTTTACCCAGAATTATGTTTTTTTGTCTTCACGTTAACTTACATCTGCTATTTTCAGTAATTTATCCAGTGGCAACTTAATGGAATTAAATGTAGTTTTTACTTTCTTTGAAACTTTACATATCTTAAAAATATATACATACTTATATTTATGATTAATTTTATGATTAAATATACATGATTATATTAATGAATAAAGGTATGATTATATATATTACAATTAAACTAATAACTTTGTATCTATGTCTAATTTCCATATTAACCCAGTTGTGTTTGTGAGCATGTGCGTGTGTAAAAAGAACTTTGTTACATATGGGTTATAAATATCTAACTAACACCTAATATTCTGTTTCTAAAAAGTCTGTGATTCCAAGTATAGGAACACAAAAAAATAAAGGGCTTTGAAATATGTCTTTCATTGATTGTTAGATATTATTACGAGATTTCTTTGCCTTTTTTAAATTGATATCACTTTAGGGAGAAAAAGGTCCATTTTTTTTTTTTCTGCAAAGAAATCTCTACCAGTGCTGATTCAGAAGTTTACTTTGGTTTTAAATCTTTAATTCTGCTATTTTATTGTCTCTAACTTATTAGTATAAAAGGATCCAAGATCAATTATCTCTATCACACTTTAATGTGAATATTTTTTCCAAGCAATATTTAATGTTTAGATGGATATGTGGTTTTTAAAACAAAACAAAATGCTCTGCTAAGTATATTAAGATATGTGTAATGATTTTACCAGTTATTTTTGCTGTCTTTTTTTCCTATATTTTTAAAATAATTTTCTTTACTTCAGAATTGCCCCCTAAGAACTAAAAGAAATCAGAAGTCTGGGTGACTGTGTTCCCATAATTTCGGGTTGTCAGGTCTAGTCTCCCAGCCAGGAGTCACCCCAGACGGGACAGAGCCTTAGGTTCTGACCACTAGGCCACCACGGGTTGGCGTCTCAAGAAGCCACAGCAGGACTTGGCTGAGTCTCAGGCAAGCAAGTGAAAAGAGGCAAATTTGTTTAGAGAAATGGATATAAGGAATAGTTTATTAAGCCAGAAAAGGAAGAGAAACAAAGTGGGACTCCGGGGCTGGTGGAACCAGGTCAGGGATGGGCAAGGAAGCCTCCTTGGGGCCATGCCTCGGGCAGTGTACACCTTTTTCCCTGGTTTTCTAAGGCCCATCATGTCTTTGATTGGTTAGCCCCTGTCTCACTCTCTGTCTTCATGTCTCTGTGCCCAGAATTAGGTGTCCCGTCACAGCCCTTATCTTAGAGTCCTTTTTTTTTTTTTATTGCCATAACCAGGAATGTCCTCCTGCCCCAACTTGGGGGTGTCTGATTAATCTTCTTTGGAATTTGTTGCCCTTATTGTTGGATACTCCTTTATTCCTCCCAGGCAAATTTGGCCTGTTCTATTCTGACCCTAGAAGATTCCCCTTGCCCTATGAGTCAACTGTTAATAGCTAGAAATCTTTTACTGTGGCCTTTCAGTAAAAGGTTTCTTTTGGATATTTACTTTGTGAAGTTTACAGTGTTCTCTCATACACTTCTAATTTCCATTAAAATAATCATGCATTAATATTTTATCTTTGACAAACTGAGTTATGGTGGCTGTTTCCCTCATCCCCTGAAAACCAGTAACTTACGGGCTTTCTATTATTCTGTGTAATCTAGAGCATATTCAAGAACATTTTCCCTCAGCAGGAGACACTGTCAGTGCAGCTGCCGCTCAGGTCGAAGTCCCGATCTCTGCAATTCAGTCTCATTTGGTGAAAATGTGAGCTGTGTAGAAAAGTCAGCCCATTTCAGTTCTTCTTTGGCCACTGGAGGCTGGACTGTGAAATCTCTTTGGGACAGAGTTTTGGGTGCTCTGAGCATTTGGTGTCCTTGGTAAATATCCTGGGGCCCAAAATGCAATTATATTGATTATTCCTGCAAAGTACTTTTCTATTGATTTGATTTAATGATTATACCTGCCTACCTGGAATTTCAGCTTATTTTTAGTGAATAAGATTCTTTTAAAATATTATAATTTGTGTAACATTCGCTACTATATATATGTGTGTGTGTTTGTGTGTGTGTGTATACACACATATATTTTAATTCAAATATATTTACAGTCATTAATTTACTTCATATGTAGGTATTATTATAATGTCTAACTGCCCATTATCTGAGAAGGGGTAAATACTAATATATTATTGCCAAAGAGGCGAATGAATCACCCTTAAGCTTAGACCACTAAATACACATCTAATTTCACTCTGAGTCATGAAATATCATTTAAAAACATTTTATTAGTAATCTGACTGTGTGTGGTTTATGGCTAGTGTATTGGAAAAGTTTAATTATTATGGAAATAAACTCATTGTCCTAATGTTAAGCCCCAATCAATAGTTGACACTATGCGTTGCATTATCACACAATATATCTTTATGCAAGACAAGCCCTCATAAATGTCATTTCAAATGTGACCTTTCCAATCTTGAAAATATACAGAATGGGTTTTAGGTTGTTGTTTTTTTTTTGTGTGTGAACTCATTATAATACAGTGAAATCTGTTAATAACATTATTATACATTTCTGGCATTTTCATTTGTTTTACTACGCTTCATGTCTTTATTAATCATTCATTCCTTTCTGCTTCCTTTTGTTGAATTTGAATGTTTCTAATGCAGTATTTTAAATTCTTAATGACTTTTGCACCTTTATGACATAATTGCCTTAGTTTATTCTTGTCTCCTGTCACCAAATACAAGGTGTCACTTTTTGTAGACACCATTCCAGCTCTTAAATAGGAGTTAGAGCCTGAGGCTGAAGCTGGTGTGTGCTGTTAGCAATTACAGCTGCTGTTGCTCGTTCACCCAGGTAACCCTTAAACCACCCTGAGTTCTTGTTCCCCGAAACTTTAAAAAGGAATTCAGATTCAAGCCCTTAGATAAATAATCAGAGAGCAGCAAAGCTTTATTTAGAGAATAAAGAAAATTTATTGAGCAGAGAAAGAACAAAAGGAAAGTCTCCAAGGCAATGATGGCGGGGAGGGGCAAGAGACATCAGGGCCCCTGTCTTGGGGGTATTTAAACCTCTTTTTCTCTGTTCTAAGAGCTCGTCATCCTGCTTTGTGATTGGCTCTTTCTCCTACTGGCCATACTCCTCCAGGCAGATGTGCCCATTCTCCCAACTCTTATCCTAGGGTTTATTCTTTTACAGGGGAAACCAGATCTACTTTTAATAAGTCAGTATGAGACTCTCCCATTCTCTCATTTATGACTCGATTTGTCTCAGTGTTTTATCACTTCATACCATTTGTTCACTATTTATGCTTGAACACCTATCTTTCAGGTCAAATTATATACATATATCTATACTTTCTATTGTTTGAATAGTTCTATTCTTTTTGATAGCATATTATTTTTAAAAGACATATTTTAATTCTCTTGAAGTCATTTTTGCATTTTGATATGTGTAGCACAGATAATGTAGGTATTGTGTTAATGGCTCCTCCCACATGACTGACAATTATTGAATTGCATCTTAAGAGGCAAACCCATCGTATAATGATATTTTTTTGCTGAGTGACCTCGGTGTATTGCTTCTGGAGGCATCCATGCGGGTAGACCAAAGTGGATTCTGCATGGGAAATGGGCTGAGGGTCAGGGATTCTCATTAATTCATAGACATCATGCGATATCCAAACTCCAGTGTAACTAGGAAAAATGAGAAGAGAACCTTATATTTGTGCTTTCAATCATCCTAACTGAAATGAACAGAAGGGAAGGGATTATGTCAAAAATCTTCAAAATTATGCTGATTTCTTTTATATTCCACAACTGGCCATATTTTTAGGGAGAATTTGGTCTGCTGAATTTGCAAGGGTAAAGTTTATAGAGCTATGTGTGTCGATATATTTGTTACAAAGATAGTACATACTTATGGCAATTTTGTGACCTGACAATTCCCTATCATTTCTCTATTGAGCTTTAAATTCTTGGCTGGCTGTGTCATGTCTGGTTAACCACAGCTAACAGTTTGGGAAATATTCTCCTTGGTCCCAACGGAAGGGCACAAGTCAAGGTGAGGATGGGACAGGCCTGACTCTGAAGCTACTGTGCATGATAAAAATGCTTTTTGTGAAAAAGCGGCTTTATGGAAACTGCAGCTTCTGGGCAAATCACTAACTTCAAGGAAAGACGAACGTCAAGGTTTACAGCAGGCCTGAATACTTAGTTCCCAGATGATAAAGCTCTATATAGGGTAAATATTAACATCCATTGTTGTTCTCTTCAGTGCATAGATGGCATCTGATAGATCCATTAAGCCGACTCCTGCCCAGGTCCTGGACTTTTTTCCCTTGCTGATTGCATAAAAACTTTATTGAGACTCTCAGAGTTTGGACAGCTCTTCAAGATCTATCTGGAGATTGATTCTGAGCTTCACTCACCAGTATTGATTATTTCATAAAATCTCTTAATTATTAATTGTCTCAATTCATTTAAATCAATAATTTGCCCAGTATATTTTGAACTTGTCTCCCAAACAAGGATACGAATTTACAGATGTGCCTCAACAAAAGAAATCA
Source organism: Scalopus aquaticus (assembly GCA_004024925.1). Classification (NCBI taxonomy): domain Eukaryota; kingdom Metazoa; phylum Chordata; class Mammalia; order Eulipotyphla; family Talpidae; genus Scalopus; species Scalopus aquaticus. Next base: position 51,636 of record PVIJ01005722.1, on the reverse strand, counting down.
GCTTTTCTTCTTCGGAAAACCTTTCTCAGAGCTGCCTTCATGACTTGATTTCTCAGGCTGTAGATCATGGGGTTGAGTGTTGGGGGCACAACTGTGTACATAATAGTGAGCAAAGTGTCCAGTGCACTTGGAGACTCAGAAGGAGGCTTGAGAAACTCAAAGACACTGGTTGAAATAAATAAAATGACAACAGCGAGGTGGGGGAGGCAAGTGGAAAAGGTCTTAGCTCTGCCCTCAGCCGATGGCATCCTCAGCACAGTAGAGAAGATCTGTGTGTAGGACAGTCCAATGAAGACAATGCAAAAAAAGCCCACAAGAGACAAGAAGGCAGTGACCCCAATTTCATTGATATACTCATTAAGACAAGAGAGTTTCAGGAGCTGGGGGATGTCACAGAAGAACTGGTGAATAATGTGGGACCCACAGAAGTGCATGGAGAAAGTAGCAGCTGTGTGCATGGCTCCAGAAATGAGTCCACTGATCCAGACGCCGAGGACTCCATGGACACAGGTGCGGGCATCCATGATGATTTCGTAGCGCAGTGGAAGGCAGATGGCCACATAGCGATCATAGGACATCACCGTGAGTATGAACAGCTCAGCAGCAGCACAGACAGTGAAAACAAAACACTGCACTATGCATTCACTCAGAGAAATGTAGCCACTGTGTGTAAAAGAGTTGCAAATGGACCTTGGCACAGTCACAGAAATGTAGCACATGTCCAGAAAGGAGAGATGTTTCAGGAAGAAATACATGGGTGAGCGGAGACTGTTGTCCATGGAAGTTGCAGTGATAATGAGGATATTGCCAGTTAAGGCCACCAGGTATAAGACGAAGAACAGAGAAGCATGGATGAGTTCTAGCTCAGGCTTGGCAGAAATTCCCATCAGAAGAAACCCACTCAGAGTGAAATTTGCCATAGTCCTTTTTAATTTCCCAGTGATAACAGGCTGTAAGACAAGATGGGACTATTGAAAATCTGTTATTGAACCTAGCAGTCCAGCTGGACTCAGTGACATCAGGCATGCAGTTACTTGAAGGAATCACTACTTTATCATTTCTCTGAAGGTAGTTATTTATTTATTTATTTTTATTAGAAAATTCATTTAATAGATAAAATACATTTTCTTTTTTTCTTTTTTTAAATATTTTTATTGTTATTTGTGTCTTTTACATTTTGGGAAGGTAGTTATTTATAGGAATAATCAAAAGGAACACTTTGACTCAGTCATGGAAACTTGAATAAAGAGGATTATAAATTTTAGTACTGCCCACTTTAATCAGTGAAAAGGAAAAATGTAAATTGGAATAAATTTAATGCAATATATTTTAAAATATACAGTCTTCTTATTAGTACTAAAGCATTGAATGTTGATTTATAAAAAGTTTTATACAGTGCACATACTCACATTTTCAAATGTGTCTTAGCCACCTATTCTTTTTCATTAATCATTTTACCTATTCATATGCCACTTCAATTACAATGAATTTATTGTTACAATTTTAAAATTTTGTTTTAAATTTGAGCAATAGAATCCATATGTTTTTACTCTTTAAGCATTTATATTCTCAAATAAAATTACGAAGTATCTAGTTGATGGTACCTGTAGAATAATTGTGATATGGAAATAACCATTATCACAACATATAATAAAAATTTATTCTGAAAAAATACTCATTTTTCAAGTGAATTGGAAAGGAAAAAACCTTCAACAGTGTATTTTATGAAAGTTAACATCACTAATACAAAGCTGAAAAATTCACCTCTATTTCTTAATTAATAAAATGTAGAACAACTGTGGAACATAATTTTTGTACCCAAAACATTTCTTAAGATGCAAAAAGAAAATACTCAGTGCTATTAATATGGGGAAATCCATTTCATGGTCACATATATCTCAAGAGGTGTGAATCTGGATCCCTAAATTGTATACTGTCTTGTAAATCAATGTTACTTTAATAAAACTCATACGATTACAAAATAATAGGATCCTTCATGAAAGAGGAAAAAGCTTAATATATGCAAGTGGTATGGTCCAATTGTGGATACTCTTTAGAAAAACAAAATGTTTTGAAAAACTGTGAAGCTCTTTGCATCTTAAGCCATAGTACTTTATATCTAGGTAACATTTTATTCAGTCATCTGGATAATTAGTATTAAGAAAAATGCGTCCATTTAAAATTAGGACAGTAGCAAAATATTGACAGAGCATAAAAATATAACTGAATAATTATTTTCATGGTAACATTTAAAGTGGCCTTGAAAATTATCTTTTTGATGTATTTTTATTTGAAAGGGGTTTGATACTATTTGAGTGACACAGAAGTAAAATATATTAATAAATGCTTTATCCTCACAAGACATGTAAATATACATGAACACAATACATACAGAATAAAGAGTATAAACAAATAAAACATATAACATCAATGATTATTTCTGCAAGCTGAGGGAATGATTGCATTTATGCTGGTTTATAAGTTTGTTAGCTTGACCCCAACATGTAGGAAAATGATCCTCCTTTTCAGTTTTTCAGTCTGAAATCCATGATATCCCTGTAATTATTTACTTAGAAGCTGAGAGTGATGGATGCTTCTAGCTTCTGTAGTCAACTATGTAATATTACTGGGAAATTGGTTAAGTCTGTGACTGATAGAAAAACACTTGTCATAGATGAGACAGTCCTTTGCACACACAAGTAAAACTTGTTGGAGAATTGACTCAGCTATTGCGTGTGTCTGTGTTTGCCACAGGAATATTAACATATTGTTCAGTATAACCAAGTAATTCTATCTTAGACAATATTAAAGGGGAACCCCTTGCATTTCTAGAGGTGATCATAAAATATTTACTCATCTGGGCATCGTCTCTTGTAACTTCCAGGTGAGGTTTCTGAGCGCCCAAAAATATCCATTTCTATGTGTCTGGGAGAAGGTTGTTTATTTTCCTATATGGAACCGGGCAAAAAGTTTTTATTTCAGTGTATTGAAATTTGATTTATCCAAAAGTTTTTGTTATCTACTCATGTCAGTGATTATACAGTGGCCACATAGTGGAATTAAATGCAGTTTTTGTTATCACCTGTACAACTTTATATATCTTTTCTGTATCTGGCATACACACACACACACACACACACACACACACACACACACACACACACACACATTATATATATATATATATGCTATTGTAAGATTAGATTATATATAAACATGTTAAATAATTTATGTATTAACCCAATTTTGTGTGTGTGTATACATGGGTATGTAAAAAAATAACTGTCACATTATGAAATATATCTAATATTTTTTAATATGCTGCTGTTGTAATTATCTGTGATAACAAGTGTAAAAAGCAGGAAGAAATAAAGGGACATTTTAGTGGGTTCTTAGATATAATTTCAGTTCACTTTTGCTTTATTAATTAGGTATCACTTAATCATGAAGATTAAGATGGATACTTTTTCCTTCAAAGAAATTCCTAATTTCAGGATTTACCCAGACATTTACATTAGGTTTACCTCTTTAATATACCATTTCATTGTCTCCAGCTTATTCACTGAACTTAACCACGGGGATATTCAAAATGTTATATATCTGTCACCTTCTTAGGAAAATATTAATGTCTTTAACCATTAATGTTCAGGTGGATATTGTGTTTTCAAGACATAACAAAATTCTTTGTTAAGTGGGTTAGGTATGATGTACTTTATGAATTTTACTAGTTATTTTTTTTATTCTAGTTCTTTTCTCTATATTTCTATTAAATTTGACCATTCACAAGTCCATGCCAGAATCTTCTTGTATTTTCTCTAACTCAGAATCTTCTCCTAAGAATTAGAAGAATTTAGAAGGCTGGGTGATATGACCTGAGGCATTGTCTCATATTCTACAAGAAAATGTCAGGTTACCTGTAAATTAACTGAAGTTATGTTGAGACAAAGCCTAAATGTAGACTGAAAGTTCAGGGGCTAATTGATAAAAACCATTCTGAAGGCTGACATGCCTGATTTGTGCATTCCAATAACTGCTTGGGAATCTCCTGCTTCTGTATTCCCTGCTTGCTTTAAGGTGCAAATGTACCCCTGCTAAGGCAAATAGTACTCTGTTACCTAACTGCTCTGGACTCAGACTTTGGAGAGAGATCTCTCCTGGGCCTGCCCACTCAAAGACCTACCCTCCTCTCTGAGTGCTTCCTGGTTCCCTAATATAATTCTGCCATAACAAAACTATAGTCTTTCATCTCTATCTATGGTTTGTTTTTTGATCCTTACTTTGGAAAGATGGAAAAACATGCTTATGTTGTTCTCATGAAACTGTTGGGTCAATTCTCAATTTTCTATTTGTCTCCCATATTTGAACAATATTTTCTGAGATTTCTGAAGTGCAAAGCATTTCATATGTCTTTAATTCACTATTATAGGAGTCAATGACTGACATGAATACAAGGTATCTCAAACAGTATCAATCTATGATATATTCATGCTCAGTTACTTTTATGGTGGTTATATAAAGAAAGGCATTGTTATAGAAGTGAATTGGCACTCCACAAACATTTCTTGGAATGGAAGTCTTTTACAATATTGTCTCCTAGATTCTTACTTTCTTTTAAAATAATCCATAGCTCATCCATAGTATTTCATATTTAACAAGCTAAATGGCATGACTAGTTCTCTCAGCCATTCAAAACTAGTATCTTATGGGCTTTCCATTATTCTGTGTGATCTAGCATTTTAGAGCCTAAGGAAACTCACCAGAGCATATTCAAGAATATCTTCCCAACAGGAGAAGCTTACCGTGTGAGCAGCCAACTCTTAGTCAGAACAGGCAGATTGGTGGAAATACACTGCTGCTGGGAACAGCAGGCGAGGCAAGAGAGGTCTGCCACGTCATGTGGGAATCTCCCCAGGCGGGGAGTAGAACTCACTTTGCCATTGCTGACACCACCAGAACACAGTGTTTAACCGCTGCGCCACCAGAGAGGCCCGCAAGTTATTAATTTACTGTATAAATGTGTTAATGTCTAGTGAACATACCTATTTTCTGAAAATGTGTAAATACCACCACATTACTACCAACCCTCAAAGAAAGATACCCTATTCGTATACCACTAAATTGTAGTTTAATTTCCCTAAAGGGGCAATGTAAGAAATAGCAAAATTTTTTAAAATCTTGGTATGTGGTCACTGGTTTGGATAGCATAAATCTTTAATTTTTAATGAAGTAAACTCATTGTTCAAGAGAAGCCCCGATTGAATAGTTTATGAGTATACATTCCATTATCATAAAACATGTCTTTATCCCAGGCTTCATTTCACAAATGTGTTTTTACAGTCCTAACAGTGCTATGAAACAGATGGTTTCCAAGTAAACTTTCACTTGAACAGGATCTTCCAACTAATTGTCAAAGCATTTCACATTTATATTCTAAGAATAGAGCACATCATGGTTTTATTTCAGTCATCCTCTCTGTAGATATATTAGTGCTCCTGAATTCGGAGAAAATTTTTCTCTATTAATTAATGAAAAAGAATCTATATTTTCTGATAACTTGCTCCAACAAAAAAAAGTCTTTTTAAAATATAAGAATTAATTTATTTTTAATTTTTCTTAAATATTTTTAACTTTTTTCCATTTTCTTAGATTTTTTATTTTTGTACAATATTTTATTTCTCTACTCAAGTATGATCGCGAAATCTCCCACCATCACCTCACCCGTGAACTGTCACCATAGCCCTTGTGCTCTTCCCTTCCCTGTTTTGACCCCTCTCCCTCCCTCTCCCCTGCTAGTGCCTCAAATGCAGAAGAGCTAAAAGGACACTTTTCCAAAAAGGAAATGCAAATGGCCAACAGGCATATGAAAAAATGCTCAGCATCACTTTTAATTAGGGAAGTGCAAAGCAAAACCACAATGAGATACCACCTCACTCTGGTGAGAATGTCCCATATTAAAAAAAAAAAAAAAAGAAAAAACTTGTAACAGCAAATTCTGGTCAAGTTGTGGAGGAAAGGGACCCCTCTTGCACTGCTGTTGGGAATGCAAATACCAAAATTTATATTTTTAAGATTTATTTAATTTTGCATACAGGAACTGGGGTGTAGGCCAGAGGTGTGGGATGGTGAGAGGTATTCACCAGATACAGAGTGGGGAGCAGAACAGGTAGATCTACTGAAGTACACTGCTGAGGGGAGCAGCAGGGGAGACAGGAGAGGTCTGCTGCACCATGTCAGCTCATTTGCTGGGGATCGAACTTGCGCTGCAGTGGCTGCCAATAGCTTCATAGTACTGATACTTTACCCATTGCACCACCACGGAGGCCCAAATACCAGAATTTAAATGTATGTATACTTGCAAGCTGTGAAATCATGAAGCAGGACAAACATTAAAAATGATGAATAGTGAAAAATTTTATCAGCCTTCAAAATTAATTCAATCTAGAAAATCAAATAGGTAGCTTCACTCATCTGCAGGATTGTTATGTATTAGCAGGACTACATCTGTCCTTTCATATGTAAGAAAAATAGTGAAATCTTAAGTGGCAGAGAAGATGTAGCTCAATGAGGAAGATGCTAAAAGGTTTTCACCTTTAAGTAGTTAATGTGGTGTCCTAGAGATGCACTGAGGCTGTATAACTATTCATGACAGCTACACGGATGTGGAAAGACACATTTTTAACTTGGTAGGATGTTGGCCACGATGTTCGCTAAATTTTTTCTAACTCTAAAATTCATTCAGTTCATCCTGATAACTAAATTATAAATGCAAGAATAACAAATATCATATAATTTTTCATTTCTTGATTTCTTCTTAGATCCATTGGTTGTCCAGAAATATGTTGTTTAATTCCACCTACTTAAGAGGTTTTCAGTTTTCCCTTGTTACTCATTTCTAGCTTCATACCATTGTGGTCAGATAACATACGTGAAATGATTTCAGTCATTTCAAATTTGTTAATACTTGTTTCAGGATCTAATACATGAACAATCCTAGAGAATGTTCTATGAGCACTTAAGAAGAATATGTATTCTGTCATTGCTGCCTGAAAAGTTATGTATGTCATTGTTACATTTACAATGAAGTCAAGTGCCCACTCCCTTTTTAAAAAAAAAAAAAATATATATATATATATTTAACTGCGGTAACATTGGAGTGCCCCATCAGCTATTACCACCATAGTGCACCCATCACCAGCTCACCCATACTGCACCACCACTGACCATTATGTCTCCCTTCCTGTTCTTTCCTCGCTCCCAAAGTTTCCCTGCCTTGTGTTTCAACTCTGTAATCAGTTAGCAAGTGTCAATTTTTCAGTTTGATTTTATGTGATTATTGATTTAGTTACTTTATATTTCACATATTAGTTACCCTATCTGGTATTTATCTTTCTTCTTCTGACTTATTTCAATGTGCATTATCCTTTCCAGCTCCATCCATGTTGCTGCAGATGGAATGAGTTTATCTTTGTTGATCACTGAGTGGTAGTCCATTGTGTATCTAGAACACATCTTTATGATCCACTCATCATTTCTGGGCAACTAGGTTGTTTCAGTAGTGTAGCTACAGTAAATAGTGCTGCAATAAACATGGCAGTGCAAATTTCCTTTTGAATGTGTTTTTGAAGTTTTTGGATAGATGTCTAAGGACTGAAATGACTGTGTTGAATGGCAGATCCATGTTTACTGTTTTGCGACACCTCCATACTGCTTTCCACCTGAGCTGGACCAGTTGCAATCCCACCAGCGGTGCAGGAGGGTGCCCGTTTCTCCACACAGTTGCTAGTCCCTGTTGTTTCTCGTCTTTCGATATGGTTCACATTTCATTACTGATTATCAGTCTGTATGATGATGTATGCATTGTGGAAAGTGAGATATTGAAGTACCCTACAATTTTTGTGTTGCTGTACCTTGTTACCTTCAGAGTTGTGGAAATTTGCTTTAAATTCAAATAATGTGATTGGGTATGGATATATAGTTGAAATCTATCCTGTTGATCATTTGATAGCTTTATCATTATGTAATCATGTTTCTGTGTCTTATCCAGTTTTTGACAAAATGTCTTTTTTGCTTGATGCAAGTATCACTATCCCTGTAGTCTTTTATTTTCCATTTGCAAATATTGTTGGGCTTAGAAACTATGGGAAAGTAATATATTTTCCAATAATACCACTCTGAAGGTGCAAGAATGAGTTTAAAGATATATGACAAATGGAATAAATAGGAACAAATGAAGAGAACCATAAATCATAAGTTAAATATGTTCAAATCATTTATATATATATATATATATATATATATATATATATGTTCAATATATAGGTTTAATATAATGAAAGTCACACAGGTTTGCATGTTCTAAATTCATTTATAAATGTTTTCTAGCTCCCTATTTTTTCATTAATCAGTCTATCTATTCATATGCCACACAAACTGCCATGGTTTGATTACTGCAATATAATAATTTTGCGCTCTATGTAAGGAAAATCTCCTCTTGTTTTGTCTCCCATCTAAACATTACATTCTCAATAGTTATAATTATGAAATGCCAAACTGGTAGTACCTATTCATTACCTAATTATGACATATAAATAGTTTATCAACATAAATTCTAAATCTTTTTTAAATAAATAATTATTTTATTGTTATTTATATCTTTTACATTTGTATTCCCCTTGGGTAACCCACCACCAATTCACCTGTGATCCATCTCCGTGGTCCCTTGTGTCCTTTTCTACTCCATTTTGTGCCCTTATACTCCCCCTCCCCCCACTCCCCCAAGTGTCGCTCTCCTATTTGATTTCCCTATAGCCCTGTTATAAGTGAAACCATTTGATATTTTTCTCTTTCTTTCTGGCTTGTTTCGCTGAGTATGACCCCCTCTAATTCCATCCATGTCACTGCAAATTGCATGTGTTTATCTTCTGTGAATGATGAATAGTATTTCATTGTGTATATGTACCACATCTTCTTGATCCAATCACCTATTTTTGGACATGTGGGTTGCTTCCATACCTTTGCTATTGTGAACAGTGTCGCAATGAACATATGGCTGCATGTTTCCTTTTGGATTAGTGTTTTTGTGTCCTTTGGTTACATTCCCAAAAGTGGTATTGCTGGGTCATATGGAGGCTCCATGTTTAGCAGTTTGAGGAATCACCATACAGCTTTCCATAGTGGTTGGACCAGTTCACATTCCCACCAGCAGTGTAGAAGAGTTCCTTTTTCTCCACATCCTTTCTAGCATTTGTTGTTGCCTATATTTTTAATGTGTGCCATCCTCACAGGTGTGAGGTGGTATCTCATAGTAGTTTTGATTTGCATTTCCTTGATTATAAGTGATGTTGAGCATTTTTTCATGTATCTGTTGGCCATCTGCTTTTCTTCTTTGGAGAAGAGCCTTTTTAGCTCTTCTGCCCAATTTTTGACTGGATTGTTAGCTTTGTTTTTGTTGAGTTGTGTGAGTTCCTTGTAAATATTTGTTATCAGTCCTTTATCAGATGTATTGTGTGCAAAGATCTTTTCCTAGTTGGTAGGATGTCTGTTTGGATGTCCACTCTCACCATTGCTTTTCAATATATTACTGGAAGTCCTCTCCAGAGCGATAAGACAAGAGAAAGACATTCAAGGAATCCAAATAGGAAAAGAAAAAAAAATAAACTGTCTCTGTTTGCAGGCATTATGATAATATATATACAAAACTCTAAAAACTCCATAGAAAAAGTACTCAGAATTATAGACCAGTTCAGTAAAATAGCAGGATACAAAATCAATGCACAAAAATCAGTAGCCTTCCTATATGTAAACACCCAGTCTGGAGAAGAAATTAAGAAATTCATCCCCTTCAAAATCGAAACCAAAATATCAAATATCTGGGAATAAATCTAACAAAAGACATAAAAAACTTATACAAAGAAAACTACAAAACACGGTTGAAAGAGATACAAGAAGACACAAGGAAATGGAAAGACATCACCTGCTCATGTTTGGAAGGATTAACATTATCAAAATGTCAATCCTCCCAAAAGCAGTTTACAGATTCAATGCTATTCCAATAAAAATCTCAATGACATTCTTCAAAGAAATAGACCAAATACTGATGAAATTCATATGGAACCACAAAAAGCCCTACATAGCTAAAGCCCTCCTGACTAAAAAGAAAGAAAACGGAGGAATCTCACTCCCTGATTTCAAACTATAATACAAAGCTGTAATATGTAAAACAGCATGGTACTGGAACAAAAACAGACCAAAGACCAATGGAACCAAGTAGAATACCCAGAATTAAAGCTGCATATATATGAACAACTAATCTTTGACAAAGGAGCAAAGAAAATGCAGTTCAACAAGGACAGTCTATTCAATAAATGGTGCTGGGAAAACTGGACAGCCACATGCAAAAAAATGAAGCTAGACTACTGCCTCACATCTTGCACAAAAACCAACTCGAAATGGATAAAAGACATAGACGTAAGACCTGAAACCATGAAATTTATAGAAGAAAATATAGGCAAATCTCTACACAACATACATCACAGCAAAATCTTTAACGACACATCCCCCAAAGTGAAGGAAATGAAGGACAAGATAAACAGGTGGGATTACGTCAAAATAAAAAACTTCTGTACAGCAAACAAAACCATCTAAATTCTATTTTGTACATCTTTAAGATTGGATAAGTTCACATTTGTGAAATGATACTCTGGGATAAAGCATATTTTCTGGTAATGGAGTTTATAGTGTGAAATCTTCTAATTTGGTCTTAAAACAATGAGGTTATTTGCACTACAATTAAACTTTTATATTAGACAAACCATAAAACTCAAACCCTGGCTTCTTAAACATGGCTATTTGTTACTTCCTCAGTCAAAGTGAAATTGCATTGTCATTTTGTGGTATAAGATTGGGTGGTATTTTGTTGCTTCATTGAGAGAAATCTATTAGTAATTATACCTTTTCATATGATTATATGATCATATGATTATATATTAAATATTATGATTATATATTAAATATTATGATTATATATTAAATTTTATGATTATTAAATGTTTTTAGTTATGAGTTAAATTAATGACTGGGTAATATAATTACTAGAATTAAATTAAGTTTTTCTGTTGGATATTTTGGAATCTAACACACAAATTAAAACGTTTTTCAATAGTGGTCCAATAAACAAAATAAGTCAAAATTCTAGGTAACTGTGTCTGATCATTTAATCAACTTAATGGAAAAAGTCTCCAAGAATACTCATTATAATTGCAAGTTTTGGTCCCAGGTGATTTAGCAAGAACACCCAGAAACTCTGCTTGTGCCAAAGACATTTAATTGCCTAATCACCAGTGGCCAAAGAAGGATTGTAATGAGTTTAAGGTGACGCTGTTGCACAGATCAGGACTGAACTAAGTGTCAGCTGCTCATGGAAACATATTCTCCTTCGGTTGAGGGAAGATATTCTTGAATATCCTCTGCTGAGTTTCCTTAGGTTCTAAAAATATAGAATACAAAAATAATAGAAAGCGTATGTTACTGCATTGAGTGGATGAGATAACCAGCCATTGCTATTCACCTTGTAAAATATGAAATGTTATGAGAGATATGATTATTTTATTTTTTTAATATATATTTTTATTGTTATTTATGTCTTTTACATTTTGTATTCCCCTTGGGTAGCCCACCACCAATTCACCCGTGATCCATCTCCATGGTCCCTTGTATTCTTTTCTATTCCATTTTGTGCCCTTTTCCTTCCCTCCCTCCGCCTCCCCCCGCTGATTGTCAAGAAGATGTGGTACATATACACAATGGAATACTATTCAGCATGGAAAGAAGATAAACACATGCAATTTGCAGCGACATGGATGGAATTAGAGGGGATCATACTCAGTGAAATAAGCCAGAAAGAAAGAGAAAAATATCGAATGGTTTCACTTATAACAGGACTATAGGGAGGCCAGGTGGGAGAGAGACAATCAGT
>PVIJ01005722.1:17909-39562 GCA_004024925.1 Scalopus aquaticus | reverse complement strand
CGAGGAGAGAGGCGGAGGGAGGGAAGGAAAAGGGCACAAAATGGAATAGAAAAGAACACAAGGGACCATGGAGATGGATCACGGGTGAATTGGTGGTGGGCTACCCAAGGGGAATACAAAATGTGAAAGACATAAATAACAATAAAAATATATATTATAAAAAAAAGACAAAAAGTCATGAATAATATCTACAAACCAATGATAATTTGCTCTTTTCTAGAAAGGATGTACACATTTCATCCTACCGCTTGACTGTATTAAACTTCTTTATTTCTTTATTTTTTGAGTAAATAATATTATTATTTTAATTGCATTTGTTGTAGTGACATAACATTAATTTGCAACACTGCACATGATTGAGGGGTCTATATTCACATCTTCTCAGATGTATGTTATCACCAGATATTTTTTCTTTATAATATTTGCTATTGACTTTATTATTTTTGATTTTTCTAATGTTAGGTACAAAATTTTATTTCATAGTTGCTTTAATCAAGGATTAGAATAAATGCTTTTAAAAAAATAATATATATTTTTATTGTTATTGATATCATTTGCATTTTGTATTCCCCTTGGGTAGCCCACCACCAATTCACCCGTGATCCATCTCCATGGTCCCTTGTGTGCTTTTCTACTGCATTTTGTGCCCTTATCCTCCCCCTTCCCATCCCCCTCTAAGTGTCTCTCTTCTATTTGCTTTCCCTATAGTCCTGTTATAAGTGAAACCATTCGATATTTTCCTCTTTGTTTCTGGCTTGTGTTTATGAATCATAATTTTCTTTTAAAATATACAAATTGAAGCTCTGCTCAATTGTTTTCTTTTGAGAAAACAGTATTTTTCAGATCAGTTTTTGAGATATTTTATGTTAACAAGTTATTATGTCATAATTAGGTAATAAATAGGTACTAGCAGTTTGGCATTTCATAATTGTAACTATTGAGAATATAATGTTTAGTTAGAAGATAAAACTTGAGGAGTTTTTCCCCTTATATATAAAGAAAAATTATTTCATTGCAATAATAAAACCATGATAGTTGTATGAATAGATAAAATTATTAATGAGAAAATAGGCAGCTAAGAAACTTTTACAGATGTGAGTGTATGAACTATATAAAAATAATATAAATCAAAATTTAATGTTCCATAGTGCAATTAATGAAATTATATATTTTTAAATATATTTTATGAAATTTATTATATACGTTCACTTGCCTCTTATTTGATTGAAATGGGACATAATGAAATTTATAATCTTCCTGACCTAGGTTTTCCTAACTGAGCCAAAGTCATTGAAAATTGCACAGTAGGATTATTGGTATATAGGACTATTTATACATTTCGAATGATGAGGTAATTTCCAGTGATTTCATGCCTAATTTCTTTTTTTTTTTAAGATTTATTTATTTATACATACAAGATGGGGTACAGGCCAGAGGCGGGGGGGTGGCGAGAGGGTTCACCAGAGACAGAGTGGGGAGCAGAACAGGCAGATCAGAAATACACTGCTGAGGGGAGCAGCAGGCAAGGCAGGAGAGGTCTGCCGCACCATGTGGGATTCTCCCTGGCTGGGAGTCGAACTCGCATCGCGCGCTGCCGACAGCTCCACAGCGCAGCGCTCAACCACTGCGCCACCAGGGAGGCCCGATTTCATGCCTAATTTCATTGAGTTCAAAGTGGGTTAGAGATCAAGTTACAAAAATTCACAGTGCTTCCCATCTTGTCTTGCAGTGTGACAAGTGCTTCCCATCTTGTCTTGGAGGGTGTGAGCCTATTCCCCTAATCATAAGCAGCGTTGCAAAGCAATGTTATCGCAATGACGAAAAAAGTTAAAAAAAAAAAGAAAGAGAGAAATTTCCATATGATCTGTTATCCCATTTCTGGGTGTATCCAAAAAAATAAAAAGATACTAAATCAAATAGATATATGTGCCACCATCTTTATTGTGGTATTATGTTACAATAGCCAAGAGTAAGAAACAAACTAAATGCCCAAGGACAGATGCTTGGCTATAAATTATCTTTTTGAAGGTTTTTTTTTTTTTTTGAACTGGGATTTGATAACACTTTGATGAAGTACAATATAAACATTTTATGTTCTCAAGGTATGTAAATACACAGGAATGGAATAAGCAGAGAATGTAGAGGATTAGGAAATGAATGTCATAACACCAATGATTACCTCTGAATGGTGAGGGAATGATTGTGTTTATTGCTGGTTTTTAGATTTGTCAGCATCTGGGAAAATGGGAAAATTGGAAAATGGGAAAATGACCCCCCTTTTCAGTTTTTCAGTCTGAAATCCATGGAGTTCTTGTAATGATTTACTTTGAAGCTGAGGGTGATGGATGCTTGTAGCTTGTGTAGTGAACAATATAATTTTATTGGGAAATTCTGTAATTCTGATTGATAGGAAGACTTGGCCCAGATGAGACACTTCCTTGCACGCACAAGCAATATGATTTGAGAATTGGTTCAGCTACACTGTGTACCTGTGTGTGCCACAGGAATGTTAACATACTGTTAAGTATTACAAGATATTATATCTTAAAAAAATATTTAGGGAGACTTTGAAGGTGATCCCTTGCTTTGCTAGAAGTAATCCTGACATATTAACTCATCTGGGTATCATCTCTTTTAACTGAAACTTCCAGGTGAGGTTTCTGAGCCTCCAAAAATTCCCATCTATGTGTCTGGGAGAAGGTTGCTTATTTTTCTTTATGGAACCCAACAAAATGAATTCATTTCCTATGTACTGAAATATTGCTTGATTTATCCAATGGGTTTTGTTTGTTCTTTCCCTTAATTAATTAATTAATTAATTTTTAAAAAATATATTTATGCATACAAGCTGGGGTACAGGCCAGAGGCATGGGGCAGCGAGAGGGTTCACCAGAGACAGAGTGGGGAGCAGAACAGGCAGATCAGAAATACACTGCTGAGGGGAGCAGCGGGCGAGGTAGGAGAGGTCTGCCGCACCATGTGGGATTCTCCCTGGCTGGACATCAAACTCGTATCATGAGCTGCCGACAGCTCCACAGCACAGCGCTCAACCGCTACGCCACCAGGTAGGCCCCTGGTCTTTCCCTTAATTTAAATCACTCTGCAATCATCATACAATGACCACGTAGTGGAATTAAATACAGTTTTTGTTATCCTCTTTAAAACTGAATATATCTTTTCTGTATCTTGAAAATATATATTGATAAGTTAATGTAAGATTATACTATATAGAAACATGTCTAAACAATTTATTCATCAACCCAGTTGTGTGTGTGGATACATGGGTATGTAAATAATAACTTTGTTTCACATTATGGATTATAAATATCTAAGAATTTTTTTAATATATTGCTGCTGTAACTGTGATAACAAGTATAAAAACAGGAAGAAATGAAAGAAATTGGAGTTTCTCTTTAGTTGGCTCAGATATCATTTCCATTGCTTTTGCTTTATTAATTGATATCACTATAATCATAAAGATTAAGATGGTCACTTCTGACTTCAAAGAAATCCCTAATTTCAGGGTGGATCTGGATATTTACATAAGTTTTACCTCTTTAAGTCACCATTTCATTGTCTCCAACTTATTCACTGTGCTATAACCAAGGGATCATTCAAAATACTATGTGACTATCACCATTTCAGGTAAATATTAACGTCTTTAAATGTTAATGTTTAGGTGGACATTGGTTTTCGAAATTATTTCTTGAGTGGATTAAGTATGATGTACTTAATCATTTTTACCGGTTATTATTTTTTCCAGTCCTTCTCTCTTATTTCTAGTAAATGACCATTCACAAGTTGATTTCATAATCTTTGTACATTTCCTCTACTTCACAATCTCCTCCTAAGAATTAGAAGAAATTAGAAGGCTGGCTGATCATTATGATATGAAGCATGGTCTGGCATTACACTCTTTCCATCTTTATCTATGGTTTCTTTTTTATCCTTCTTTGGGAAGATGGAAAATAGAGTTCTGCTGCTCTCATGAAACTGTTGGATCCCTTCTCAATTTGCAATCCTTTCTACCATATTTGAACAATTTTTTGAGGTTTCTAATGTGGACAGCATCTCACATCTCTTATAACTCACTAGTGTAAGGGTCAATGACATATGAATATAAGTTACATCAGTTTCAGCCATTCATACATCCACGTTGAATTACTGCTATGATGATTATAAAAAGAAACACATTGTTATGGAGGTGGAAATGGCACTCCACAAAATGTTTCTTAGAATGGGAGGCATTTATAATAGTCTCCCCAAATTCCCAATTTTCTTTAAAATAATCATAGCTCATCCATAGTATTTCATATTTAACAAGTTAAATGACATGACTAGTTCTCTCAGCTATTCAAAACCAGTATCTGATAGGCTTTCCATTGTTCAGTGTGATCTGATATTCAGACACTATGAAAACGCACCAGAGAATATTTCAAGTTCATGTTGCCTCAGCATGAGAAGCTGTCAGAGTGAGCAACTGACACTCACGTCACAGTCCTGACCTCTGAAATCAGTCACCTTCAGAAAAATGGGAACTGTGGAGAAAATGAAGTCCATTTCAATATTTTTTGGCCCCTAGTGAATAGGCAATGAAATCTCTTGGCATAAGCAGAGCTTGTGGGAGCTCTGGGTATTTGGTATTGTTGGCCAATACCCTAGGACTCAAACTTGAAATTATATTAATTGTTTCTGCAGAGTATAATTCTGCTGAATTGATTTAATGATGATAGCTTGTTACCTGGAATTTCAGCTTGTTTCTGTTTGTTAGGTCAAATTATTGAAAAATAGTAGAATTTGGTGTTAGAGTCAAGAATATTCAATTGCATTAATTGAAATAGCAAGTTTTTAATTTACTTTATAATGTTTTGTTTTCATGTGTAGTAAACCTCCCTGTTATCTGAAAGTGTGTAAATACCAATAGATTACTACCAAAACTCAAAAAAATCCCATAATTTTATACTAGTAATTGCCAGTTTGGCTTCAGTTAAAGTTGGAATGTAACAAATAACAATTTTTTTTTTAAATCTGGGTGTGTGGTCAATGGTTTGCCTAGCATCAAATTTTAATTTTTATAAATTAAAAATAAACTCAGTGTTGAAAGTCCAACAGAATAGTTGAGTATATATTCCATTATCAAAAAAACATGTCTTTATTGTCCCAAGCTTCATTTCACAAATGAGTTTTTATTGTCCTAAAAATGCTGTGAAATACAGGCAGATGGTTTCCACGTAAACTATTGTTTGAACAGAATCTTCCAACTAATTGTTGAAGCATTTCACATTTATGTTCTGGGAAGAACACAAAAAGATTTAATATCAGTCATCCTTTCTATACATGCATTAGTGCTCCTGCATATGGAGAATAAATATTCTCAGTTAATAGAAAGTCTACAGGTCTCTGATCACTTGGTCCATCAAAAACTATGTCTTTCCAAATATAAGAATTTAATTATTTTTTTAACTCTGTTAAATAACAATTAATTTTTTAAGTTTTTTATTTTCTTCTTTATTAATTTTTGGACAATATTTGATTTCTCCCCTCAAGTGTAGTCCCCATAAATCTTCCAAACCACATTACTCGTGAGCCCTCACTGTAGTCCCTTGTGCTCTTCCTTCCCCTCATTTGACCCCTCTCCCTCCCTCCTTTCTATATAACTCAGATACAGAGGGGCTAAAAAGACACTTCTCCAAAGAGGAAAGGCAACAGGTCACAAGTATAGGAAAAAATGTCAACCATCTCTTATAATCAGGGAAATGTAAGCAAAACCATAATAAGATACTACCTTACACCAGTAAGAATGACCCATTTAAAAAAAAAGTGGCACCAACAAATGCTGCCAAGGTGGAGAAAAGGGAACCTTCTGTCACTGCCCGTGGGAATGCAAATATCAGAATTTAAATGTGTGTGTATTTTCAGCTGTGAGCTCAGGAAGCAGAACAAACCTTAAAAATGGTGACTAGTGAAAAATGTTATCATCTTATGAAAATTAATTCACTCTAGAAAATCATATAGGTAGCTTCACATATCTGCAGGATTATTATATATATATTAGCAAGACTTGATGTGTCCTTTCACATACTTTGAAAAGAAATACTAACATCATAAATGGCAGAGATGTAGCTTAATGAGGAAGATGCTATTTTTTTTCACCTTTAAGTAGTAAATTGCTGTCCTAGAGATGTACTGAGATCCCATAACTATTCCCAACAACTACACAGAAGTGGAGAGACACATTTTTAATTTGTAGGATTGTGCCACCATGATCTCTAAATTTTTTTCTAAACTAAATTGATTGAGTTTATGTTAACATCTAAATGATAATGTGAGAATAACTAATCTCAGATACTTTTTCATTTCTCTTTTGATTTCTTCTTGAATCCATTGGTTGTCCAGAGCATGTTGTTTAATTTGCACTTATCTGAGGTTTTCTGTTTTCCCTGTTACTCATTTCTAGCTTCACATCATTGTCATCAGAAATGATACTGCTTTTCAGATGATGAACTTGTCTATTAGACATAATGTTATTTAGTTATAAATTAATAAAATTACTGAATTAGGTGGGGCAGACCTCTCCTGCCTCGCCCGCTGCTCCCCTCAGCAGTGTACTTCTGATCTGCCTGTTCTGCTCCCCGCTCTGTCTCTGGTGAACCCTCTCGTCACCCCACGCCTCTGGCCTGTGCCCCAGCTTGTATGTAAAAAAAAAAAAAAAAGTACACAACAACAACAAAAAAATAAAATAAAATAAAATTACTGAATTACTACTTTAATTAATATAATTAAATTTAGCCTTTCTGTTGGATATTATGGAATGTAACACAAATTCAAACATTTTTCCATAATGGACCAATAAACAAAATAACTCAGAATTCTAGGTGACTATGCCTGATCACTAAATTAACTTAACAGAAAAATAGTCTCCAAGAATAATCAATATAATTGCAAGTTTTAGTCCCAGGGTATTTACAAGAATATGAAATACCAACAGCACCCAGAGGCTCTGCTTGTGCCAAAGAGTGGCCAAAAACTACCATAATGAGCCTATTTTTTCTCCATAGCTACTTTGTTTGAATGTGACTGGATTGCACAGATCAGGACTGAGCTAAGTATCAACTGCTTATGGAGAAAATTGTCTTTTGGTTGAGGGAAGATGTTCTTGAATATGCTCCATTGGGTTTCCTTAGGTTCTAAAAATACAGATTACAAAGAATAATGGAAAGCTCATAAGTTACCTATTTTGAGTGGTTGAGATCACCAGCCATTGCTACAGATCTTATAAAATATGAAATGTTACATTCGAGATATAATTATTTTCATAGAAGTTAGGAATCTGGTAAAGAACATTGTAAACTCCTTCTTTTCCAGAAGCATTTTATGGGGTGCAAATCTCACCTCCCTAACAATGACTTATAATAGTGACTCCTATATAAGAGATGTGAAGTGCTTTCTGCATCTTAAATTACAATTATGTAGAAAGATTATGTTCAATTATGCAGAAAGATTTATAAATTGAGAATGGATCAAACAGTTTAATGAAAGCAAAATCACTACATTTTCCATCTTCACACAGTATATACCAAAACGAAAGCATAAAATGGCAAGAGCAAATAGGAGACCTGCTTCTTTCATAACCAGTCATCAGCCTTCTGATTTCTTTTATTCATAGGGGAAAATTCTGAAGTAGAGAAAATTCAGGACTACTGAAATGGACATGACACTGGTCAACTTTTAGAAATACAGAGAAAAACATTAACAGGGAAAATAACTGGTAAAAATCATTAACTATATCTTAATACATTTAACAGATTTTTTTATGTTTTAAAAACAATGTAGCCATGTAAACATGAAGCATTGTTTATAAACTTTCATCTTCACCTAAAACTATGATAGCAATCGTAGATTTGGGATGCTTCCTCAGGATAGGACAGTGAATAAGTTGAGATAATAAGCTGGTGTAAAACTAAAGATGTAAAACTAAAGTAAACTTCTGGATCAATACTGAGAGTAGCAATTTCACTGAAAAGGAAAATTGACCATGTTTATCCTTCATTAATGTGAGGTTCCACTAACGTCAGGAACAAGGCAAGGATGTCCACTCTCACCATTGCTTTTCAATATAATACTGGAAGTCCTCTCCAGAGCAATAAGACAAGAGAAAGACATTCAAGGAATCCAAATAGGAAAAGACAGAATTAAACTGTCTCTGTTTGCAGATGATATGATAATATATATACAAAACCCTGATAACTCCATAGAAAAAGAACCGAGAATTATAGACCAGTACAGTAAAATAGCAGGATACAAAATCAACACACAAAAATCAGTAGCCTTCCTATATGCAAACACCCAATCTGAAGAAGAAAAAATTAAGAAATCCATCCCCTTCAAAATCAAAACCAAAAAAATCAAATATCTGGGAATAAATCTAACAAAAGACATAAAAGACTTATACAAATAAGACTACAAAACTCTGTTGAAAGAAATAGAAGAAGACACAAGAAGATGGAAAGGCATCCCTTGTTCATGGATTGGAAGGATTAACATTATCAAAATGGCAATCCTACCAAAAACATTTACAGATTCAATGCTATTCCAATAAATATCTCAATGACATTCTTCAAAGAAATAGATCGACTACTGTTGAAATTCGTATGGAACCACAAAAAACCTTGCATAGCTAAAGCCCTACTAACTAAAAAGAAAGAAAACGGAGGAATTTCTCTCCCTGATTTCAAACTATACTACAGAGCCATAATAATTAAAACAGCATGGTACTGGAACAAAAACAGACAGAAAGACCAATGGAAGCGAATAGAATACCCAGAATTAAAGCCACATATCTATGAACAACTAATCTTTGACAAAGGAGCAAAGAAAATGCAGTGGAACAAGGACAGTCTATTCAATAAATGGTGCTGGGAAAACTGGACAGCCACATGCAAAAAAAATGAAGCTAGACTACTACCTCACACCCTGCACAAAAGTCAACACAAAATGGATAAAAGACCTGGATGTAAGACCTGAAACCATAAAATGTATGGAAGAAAATATAGGCAAAACTCTACACGACATACATCTCAGCAAAATCTTGAAAGACACATCTCCCAAAGTGAAGGAAGTGAAGGACAAGATAAACAGGTGGGATTACATCAAAATAAAAAGCTTCTGTACAGCACAAGAGACATTAACCAAAACTAACAGACATCCGACCAACTGGGAAAAGATCTTTGCACACAATACATCCAGTAAAGGACTGATAACAAAAATTTACAAGGAACTCACACAACTCAACAAAAACAAAACCAATAACCCAGTCAGAAAATGGGCAGAAGAGCTAAAAAGGCACTTCTCCAAAGAAGAAAAGCAAATGGCCAACAGATACATGAAAAAATGCTCAACATCACTTATTATCAAGGAAATGCAAATCAAAACCACTATGAGATACCACCTCACACCTGTGAGGATGGCACACATTAAAAATATAGGCAACAACAAATGCTGGAAAGGATGTGGAGAAAAAGGAACTCTTCTTCACTGCTTGTGGGAATGTGAACTGGTCCAACCACTATGGAAAGCTGTATGGCAATTCCTCAAACTGCTAAACATGGAGCTTCCATACGACCCAACAATACCACTTTTGGGAATCTACCCAAAGGACACAAAAACACTAGTCCAAAAGGATACATTGCACCCATATGTTCATTGCGACACTGTTCACAATAGCAAAGGTATGGAAGCAACCCACATGTCCAAAAATAGGTGATTGGATCAAGAAGATGTGGTACATATACACAATGGAATACTATTCAGCATTCAAAGAAGATAAACACATGCAATTTGCAGTGACTTGGATGGAATTAGAGGGGATCATACTCAGCGAAACAAGCCAGAAAGAAAGAGACAAATATTGAATGGTTTCACTTATAACAGGACTATAGGGAAACCAAATAGAAGAGAGACACTTGGGGGGCGGCAGGGGGAGGATAAGGGCACAAAACGGAGTAGAAAAGGATGCAAGTGACCATGGAGATGGATCACGGGTGAATTGGTGGTGGGTTACCCAAGCAGAATACAAAATGTAAATGATATAAATAACAATAAAAATATATATTATTAAAAAAAGAATAGGGATTAAAATACAGACTGTGATGTCAGAACTGCAATCAAAAAAATGTGAGGTTCATAAAAAACACAAAAAAATCTTATAATATCTGTGAACCAATAATAATTTGTTCTGTTACAGAAAGAATGCACAAATTTGATCCTACCACTTGCCTGTATTAGGCTTACATATTTCTTCATTTTTTGAATAAATCATATCCATTGTTATTTTAATTGTATTCATTTTATTGAAGTAACATTTATGTACAACACTGCACATAATTTAGGGGTCTATAATAACATTTCCTCATTTGCTAGTTTTTAGGTACAAAATTTTATTTCATAGTTGTTTTAATCAAAGATTAGAATAAATGATTTTTTGTGTATATGATTCATTATTTAGTTTTAAATTATACTTATTGAAGGTCTGCTCCTTTCTTTCCTTCTAGGAAAATAGTATTTTTTCATAATTTTTATGATACTTTATGTTAATAACTATTTATATGTCATAATTAGGTAATGAATAGATACTACCAGTTTGGCATTTCATAATTATAACTATTGAGAATGTAATGTTTAGATGGAAGACAAAACAAGAGGAGATTTTCCTTACATAGAAAGCAAAATTATTATATTGCAGTAATCAAACCATGGCAGTTGGTATGGCATATGAATAGATTGACTGACTAATGAAAAAATAGGGAGCTAGAAAACATTTATAAATGTGTGTTATGAACTCTATAAAACTTTAAAGTTCAATGGCCCAGAGTGCAAATAATAAAATTAAAGATTGTAAAATATAATTTATGAAATTTATTCTATACATTCATTTTCCTTTCACTTGATTGAAATGGGAAATAATGAAATTTATAATCTGCCTCACCTAGGTTTCCATGACTGAGACAAAGTAATTGAAAACTGCACAATAGGACTATTAGTATATAGAACTATTTATCCATTTATAATGATGAGATAATTTCCAGTGATTTCATGCCTGATTTCATTGAGTTCAGAGTAGATTAGAGATCAAGTAACAGGAATTCACAATGGTTCCCAACTTGTTTTGCAGTTAACATCACTCAGAAATCAAGAAGGACTATGGGTAATTTCACTCTGAGTGGGTTTCTTCTGATGGGATTTTCTGCCAAGCCTGAGTTAGAGATCTTACTTGCTTCTCTATCGTTAGTCATATACAAGTGATTTTCACTGGCATTATACTAATAATCTCTGCGACTTCCATGGAGAATAATTTCCACTCCCACATGTGTTTCTTCCTGAAACATCTCTCCTTTCTGGACCTGTGCTACATTTCTGTGACTGTGCCAAGGTCTACTTACACTCGCTCATGCACAGTGGCTACATCTTCCTCGGGGAATTAATGCATAGTGCAATATTTTGTTTTCACTCTGTGTGGTTTTTGCTGAGCTGTCCATGCTCGCAGTGATGTCTTACAATCACTATGTGGAAATTTGCTCTCCTCTGCGCTATGAAATCATCATGGATGTCCGCACCTGTGTTCACGGAGTCCTGGGCGTCTGGATCAGTGGGGTCATTTCTGGAGTTATGCACACAGCTGGCACTTTCTCCATGCACTTCTGTGGGTCCCATATCATTCACAAATTCTTCTGTGACATCCCCCAGCTCCTGAAACTCTCTTGTTCTCATGAGTACATCAGAGCGGTCGGGATCACTGCCTTCTTGGCTCTGGTGGCCATTTTCTTCATCACCTTTATCGGACAGTCCTGCACACAGATATTCTCTACTGTGCTGAGGATGCCATCGTTGAGGGCAGAGCTAAGGCCTTCTCCACTTGCTTTCCCCACCACACTGTTGTCATACTGTTTGCTACAACCAGTGTCTTTGAGTTTCTTAAGCCACTTTCTGACTCTCCAAGTGCACTGGACAGTTTGCTCATTATTCTGTACACAGTTGTGCCCCCAGCACTCAACCCAATGATGTACAGCCTGGGAAGTCAAGCCTTGAAGGCGCTCTGACAAAGGTTTTCCAAAAAAGACAAGTCAGACTTTTCTGAGGAACATCTGTTAATCCTGTAGAGAGAAAAAGTCAAAATATATTGGGGAATGTGTTGGCTTAAATAAGTGAGACAAACAAAAATTAGTGAGTTTATGAAAGAAAGAAGACTGGACAGACTGAAGACAAGCCTGTGAATAACATCCAGATAGCTTTGGATAAACTCTGAATTTTGAGTTCCCAGGATTCCTCTTAAAAGTATCTCTGCACTCCTGTGTTGCTTATATAGACCACATCATCACCCATTGGTGGGAACCTATGTTGTTCCATCTCCTAATCTCCTAGTTGTTGTAAATTGTCCTGCAATGAAATAAAAATGCATGGATATTTACAAATGAGTGGTTTCACATTCTTTGAGTGAAAACCAAGAGAAGAATTACCTGATTATATACTAGATCTATTTTTAAATATAAACAAACAACTTTTTGTTTTCCATAGTAGCTACACCAGTTTACTATTGTGAGAAGATTCCCTTTTTTCCACCTCTTCTGCAGCACCTGTTGTTTCTTATCTTCTGGATAACAGCCATCCTCTTAGGTGTGAGGTGAGATGTCTGTGTGGCTTGGATATGCATTCCCCACAATAAGAGAGATGAATATCTTTTCATGGGTCTGCCTGATAGTGATATGTGAAGAAGAGCCTGTTCAGATCCTCTGGCCATTTTTAATAGGATTTTTTAAGGTTGAATTGTATGAGTTGATAATATGTTTTGGATATTAATCCCTTGTCTGATATAAGGTTTGTAAATAGTTTCTCCCTTTCAGTAGGTTGCCTTTTTCTTCTAACGATGGTTTCTTTCACTGTGCAGAAGCTGTTTAGTTGATATAGTCCCTTTTGTTTATTTTGTTTTTTTCAAATTTATTAACCTGTGGAAATAGTCATATTCCTAGAAACATATAAACTATAAGATTGATTATGAGGGAATTAAAAATATGAACAGAATAATGTGTAAGGACGTTGAACAACAAGAAAAAACCTTAGAATATGAACCTCTCAGTAAAAAGAGTCAATCATTTGGAAATATTTCATATTCTTTATAAAATCTCAACAAATTAGGTTACAAGGAATGCCCTTCAAAACAGGAAAAGTAGTATAGGTATTTTTGTTTTATTCAGGACACCAAACAGAAAGGATATATTCCCCATTTCAGTTTAAGTGAGAGCAGATTTGTATTTTGGAAATCATACCCCCTTTTGTGCATGAAGCAGAGGTAACTTAGATTTTGTTATTCTCATGTTGATGGTTTAGACATATGAGAAATTCAATGAATTTTAGAGAATATTTAGGAAATGTTTTAGAAATCATGGTGGCCAACATTCTAACAAATTCTGTGTGTCTGTCCAATTCTGTGTATCTGTACACAGAATATTCTGTACACACTTTTATAGTATGATTTTTTCAGACTTAGTTGTTTCTTAGTTATTTCAAAAACATACAGATTTATTCTCATTAATAAATAGAAAAGACTTTTTCTTCCAATTCAGACAGATCCAAGTGCTGAATGAGTAACTTCAACCCTTGTGTGCTATTCTTAGATTACAAATGTGGATGGATTGATTGTTAATTACAAGTTTCTTTTAAAATGACTGTTTACCTGGAAACTCTCTGAATCCTTCTGGTGACATTTTTAGGACTGGAAAATGCACATTTCTGAAATGAGAGCCTGGGATAGGACATGTTTTATGATAAAGGACTGTACAGTGTCACCTCTTCTAATTTGAATATAACCTTGAAACAATGATTTTATTTTCAATAATTCTTATGTTTTTACTAGACAAAAAACATGGACCACATGGTTAAGCTTCTTAATAATGGCTTTTTGTTACTACCTCACTCAAAGTGAAGTTAGATTGGGATGTAATGATATAGATTAGTGAGTTTTTTGTTACTTCACTGGCAGCAGTCAATTGTGAACTAGCCCTTTTCAGGTAATAGGCATGTCTCTTAGACAGCATAATCTTAACTAGTTATTAACTAAATTAATGACCTTCTAATTCAATTAATAGAATTATGACATTTTGTTGATATTTCTAAATCTAACACAGAGATTAAAACAGTTTTACAATAATTTCTCCAATTAACACACATAAGCAGAAATTCCAGGTAACTAGGTGTATTCATTAAATAAATTCACTAGAAAAGTACTCTGTAGGAGCAATGAATGTAATTGCAAGTCTTCATCCCAGGGCCTATTGGCCCCAGGGGACTTACTCTCAACTCCAAATAGGCAACACGACATTCTGCTTGTGCCTAAGAAATTGCATTGCCTAACCTCCAGGGGAAAAAGAAGGACTGAAATAGTCTTACTTTTTCTTCAAAGTTCACACTTTTCTGAATCTTACTGAATTCAGAGGTCAACTTTCAGCTAAATGTCAGCTGTTCACACCAGCTTCTCCTTCAGTTGAGGATAGAAGTTCTTGAATATGCTCTGGTGAGTTTCCTTAGGTTCCAAAAAGATAGGTTACACAGAAAAATAAAAGCCCATCAGTTACTGGTTTTGAGTGGGTGAGCAAACCAGTCACTGACACTTAACTTGTAAATGATGAGATATGTATAAAAGCTATGATTATTTAAATGGATATTAGGGATCTGTTAGGCAACGTTATAAGTTCTTTTAATTTCAGAAATGTTTTGTGGAGTGAATTGCCACCTCCCTCTCAATGCCTTTCATTAGATAACATCTGCCAACAGCTCTACATTGCAGCGCTTAACCGCTGCGCCACCAGGGAGGCCCTCTACTTATGCTTTTAACTTTCAACTTTGTGAAGATGGAAATGTGATTATTTTGCTCTGATTAAAATATCTGATTCATTCTTATTTTTTTTTAATTTTCTACCAGATTTTAACAATTTATCTGTGATCTCTGATGGGGAAAGCATCGCCTATCTCTTATGAGTCATAGCATAATTTGAATAAAAGGAATTTCAGACATTGCCACATGTATCTTAATACATGTTAATACAGTTTTAAATGACTTTTGTTAGTTTTAGAAACATTATAGCCACCTAAACACTAAACATTAATGTTCAGAAATATTAGTGTTTTCCTAAACTGTGATAGCTATCTTAGATTTTCCATAGCTCATCCTTTATGAAATAATTTGTGGACACTGAAATAGTATAAAGTCAAAAAACAGTACAAAATTCTGATCAACACTTAATGTAGGAATTTCATAAAAGTTTAAAAAGGGGCCTAACATTATAGTCTTAGTTAAATTGATATGTCATAAAAGAAAAATCATAAAATAATCCTAAGTATCAGCAAAAGAAACAATTCAAATCCCTTCATATTTTCCTACAGCTCTCTCTAGTTGCTATTACATGCAGTTAATGCAACAATAAATAAAGCAAGTATTAGCCAGAGTGTTGTAACCTATAATGTGACAAGGTTACTTTTACTTTGGGGTAAATCAAAATAATTTTGGGTAAGTCAAGCACTTCTACCATGTATTTGGAATGGAGACTTTTTTTTCTGAACAAAAAATAAGCAACATTCTCTAGACACTTAGAAATGGAAGTGTCTGGAGGTTCCATTCACCTCATCTGACATTATGAGAAGGTGTTATCTTCAAAGTCTCTCTTCATTGTTGCTTAGACATAAAGTTACCATGGTTAATTTAAAGGTATTTTAAGAATCCAGTGGACCACACCTAGACATACACATGCACACATGCACACACAATAAGACTGATCCAGTTTTTAAGTAAGTTTTTATCTATGCCAAATGTTCTCTATCCATCTCAGACTTAATTTCTGATTTAATGTACATAGTTCACTTTTCAGGCTGAAAACTAAAAAGAGGGTCATTTTCCTAAGTGTCTCAGTTCAGGCTAACAAAGCTATAGAGAGCTATAAACACATTCACTCATCATTGAGAAATAATTACTCTTGTTATGTGTCTTAATTACTTAGCCTCTTTATTCTCTGCTTCTGTCTACTTGCATAACTTGAGAACATAAAGTGTCTATAATATCTTCCTTCCGCCTATGTCATCCAAGTAGTGGTCAGGTCCCATTTCAGAAAAAATACTTCAAATAATAATTTTCAAGTTCACGTTTCTAGGCTTTTCAATAGCTTTTGCTACTGCACTAATTTTAAATGAGCATAGTTTTCTTAAATGTAATTATCAAATGAATTAATTGAACCCATATATACATCATGCTCGATGGTTTAAGTTACAGATGATTTCAGGCTCTGTGATAAATAATTTTCTGTTTCCAGAAAATATGCACTAAAGTTTGAACTTACTGCTTTCATGTTTTAAGTGTATTATCTGTCTACTTTATGAAATAAGCACCATATTTATTATTCCTTGCTTTATTTAATTTTCAGGCAGCAAACTGTACATACAACATGGTACATGATTTAGGGGTGCAGACCACACATTTTCAGACACACTGCAACTAGATACTTTTCTTCATAATGGAACTGAATTTTTTTTACTATTAACTAATGTGTTGAAACAAAATCATATCTCATAGTTGTTTTACATTTTATTTAAGGATTAGAGTAAATGATAATTTCTGGTGTGTATTAGTTATATGATTTTGTTAAACAAATATCCCCAGGGAAAGCCTTTTGTTTTCCATTTCTTTTGGGAAATTAACATATTTTCATTAATTTTTGTGTTATTTTATGTTAATGGCAATGGTTATTTTTACATATAATTATTATGTAGGTACTAATAAATTGTATTTCATATTTTTATGTATTTCATTTATTTTTGTATTTCATTTATTTTTTATTATGGAAATTTTCTTCTTGTATATAAAATTCCATTACTAAGAACTACTAATATTATTATAAAATTCCACTAATAAACCATTGTGGTTGGACTGCTCTATGAGTAGCTGGAATGATGAATGAAAATGAATAGGTAACTAAGAAACATTTGTAAATATGAGTGTATGAACTGTATACAGGTTTCTATATAGAGTCTTTCCACATTCCTATTAACACAATTAAACATTTGAATAATGCACTTTATTCTATTAAATACTTACATTTATCCCAAACTTTATTGAAAAGCAAAATTAAAATTTATAAACTTCCTTACCCAATTTTCCCTGACTGAGTGCAAGTGATTTAAAATTGGTCAACAAGATTTAAGATGAAGTGGTGATTTCAAATGTCTTCATGCCTAAATTCATTGGGTTCACGGTGGGTTAGGGGTTTAAATGACAGAATTTTTTTACCGATGTTTCCATCTATTCTTGCAGCCAGCAACACTGTGAAATTAAGGACTATGGAAAATTTGACTCTGAGTGGGTTTCTTCTCATGGGATTTTCTGCCAAGCCTGAACTTGAAATTGTCCATGCTTCTCTGTTCTTAGTCTTTTACCTGGTGGCAGTAATTAGCAATCTCCTCATTATCACCACAATTTCCATGGACAGTAGTCTCCACTCACCCATGTATTTCTTCCTGAAACACCTCTCCTTCCTGGACCTGTGCTATATTTCCATGATCATGCCAAGGTCTATTTACACCACTTTCATGCATAGTGGCTACATTTCCCTCGGGGAATGCATAGTGCAGTGTTTTGCTTTTGTTCTCTGTGCTTCTGCTGAGCTGTCTATGCTCACAGTGATGTCCTATGATCGCTACGTGGCCATCTGCCTTCCACTGCGCTACGAAATCATCATGGATGTCCGCACCTGTGTCCACAGTGTTTTAGGCGTCTGGACCAGTGGGGTCATTTCTGGAGCCATGCACACAGCTGCCACTTTCTCCAGGCACTTCTGTGGTTCCCATATCATTCACCAGTTCTTCTGTGACATCCCCCAGCTCCTGAAACTCTCTTGTTCTAAGGACTATCTCAGTGAGGTTTTGGTCAGTGGATTCACAGCACTTGTGTCCTTTATTTGTGTCACTTTTATTGGATTGTCCTACACACAGATATTCTCTACTGTGCTGAGGATGCCATCTGCTGAGGGCAGAGCTAAGGCCTTTTCCACTTGCCTTCCCCACCTCATTGTGGTCACTTTATTTATTTCAACCGGTTCCTTCGAGTTTTTCAGGCCACCTTCTGACTCTCTAAGTGCACTGGACATTTTTCTCACTATTATGTACACAGTTGTGCCCCCAACACTCAACCCAATGATCTACAGCCTGAGAAATGAAGCCATAAAGGCAGCTCTGAGAAAGATTGTTGGGAAAAGGAAAACCTACATCTTTTGTTGAGGCAGATGTATGTGTGTGTGTGTGTGTGTGTGTGTGTGTGTGTGTGTATATATATATATGTATGTATGTATATTTTTTTTTTGTGAGGGAAGCTAGAAATACAATTTGAAATCTGTTAACATAAATTTAGATAAACTAAAATTAAGTGATTTTATTGTGGAAAATAGACTGAGTACTCAGGTCTAAAATAACCACCAGATACCTTTGGAAAACCTGTCTGAATCTAGAGCTTCTCTACCAAGATTTTTTATAACATAAAGGAATATATCAAGGAACTGGGCAGGTGTCCGGTGTGTGTATGTAGCTGATGTTTTCTGTGCATTGAGGAGAATAAAGATTGTTGCTAAATTTACCTTACTGAGAATTTTATTTTTGGGTTCTGAATTTTCAACAGTTCCTTAAATCTTGAGGTCAGTCTTTCTTTGAGATTAGTGATTTCCCCAGGTGCAGCAGTGTCAAAATGCTTCCTTTCCACCAATGACTTTTTTGTTTTTATTTTTCTATTTTTACTTTTTATTTTTTTTATTTGTGTCTTTTACATTACTGTATATTCCCCATAAGTTTCCCACCACCAATTCACCCGTGAACCATCACCACAGTCCTCTGTGCTCCCCTCTGCCCTGTTCGGAGCCCCAAATACAAGAGTGTCAACCAGCGAGAGAGGGGGGAGAATTGGGGGCACCAATGACTTTTTTCCCTGAACACAGTTTCTTCAGGACAGAGCATTTGCATATTCACTTTTGGCTTGTGGTTTCTAATTGGGGCTGGAAAAAGAAGACCAAAAATTTTTCTTTGGTTTATCAGAAATAACATAGTCAAGCAAATATTTAAATCTAAATAAAGAACGGGGCATAAGCAAAGTTGCCATAACTTGAGTTATATAGTTTATAAACTTATTCCTGTGCATGCAGATTAAATCTCACCCACAAAATAAAGTATGACAAAATTCCATAATCTTTAAAATTTAATAATCCCTTCCATTATCATTTCTCAGTATGACAGAAAACAGTAAATATGAGGCTATTTTCACATTGTTTCTTGAGTTACTCTGGGCTTGAGCCGTCAGATGGTAACTGTACTGATGAGAACAACCAGACTCCCAGCATCCCTTGGCCCCTGCAGCACTTTACAAAGGCTCTACAAACCTTGAAGGTCTCTGTGAGTAATTACTGAGGTTACTCTGCAAAAATCTCATGCACCTTTTTTTTGCTCTTAAGATGCAATGACTAATTGCCACTCATGTGGGAGGAATGTTTACACAACACAGTATTTGTTGCTCAGAAGCATGTATTTATGGCAATTTGGGGACATGACAACTTTCACTATGGTCATTTCTTTATTTAGTGGTAATGTTGACTGGCTGTGTTGTGTTTGGTGAACCACAACTAACAATTTGGGAAACATTCTCTTGGCCCCATGTAAAGGGCACAAGTAAAGGCAAGGAAATAACTGGACTGGTCCTGAAGCTATTGTGCATGAGAAAAATATTCTTAGTGAAAAAGCAGCATTTTGGAAACTGCTGCCTCTGCACAAATCATCAACTTCAAAGAAAGACAGACTTCCAGGTGTATGGAAGCATTGAAAACCTAGATTCCAGATGATAAAGCTCTAAATACCATAAATTTTACCAACCGTCCTGGCTATCCTCAATGCATAGAGGACATCAGGGAGATGCACTAACCAGACACCTGCCCAGATCCTGAACATGTTTCCCGCACAAATCTTATAAAATGCTCAATGAGAAACTCAAGCGTTTGGGCAGCTTTTCCAGAATTATGTGGATTTGTCCCTGGTCTTCACTCACCAGTCTTGTTTCTTTCATTAAGTATCTAAATTTGTACTTGTGTCAATTTGCTTTAGTGAACAGTTTTCCCAATATATTTTGAAATTCTCACCTAAAAAAGAATGAACAGATGTGTCTCAAAAAAAGAGGTCAGCTTTTCTTCTTTGGAAAACCTTTCTTAGAGCTGCCTTCATGGCTTTATTTCTCAAGCTGTAGATCATTGGGTTGAGAGTTGGGGGCACAACCGTGTACATAATACTGAGAAAAATGTCCAGGACACTTGGAGAGTCAGAAGGAGGCTTGAGAAACTCAAAGCCACACGTCGAAATAAATAAAATGACAACAGCGAGGTGAGGAAGGCAAGTGGAAAAGGCCTTAGCTCTGCCCTCAGCAGATGGCATCCTCAGCACAGTAGAGAATATCTGGATGTAGGACAGTCCAATAAAGGTTACACAAAGAAATACCATAATAGCTACGAAGCAAGAGACCCCGACCTCCCTGGTATACTCATTAGAACAAGAGAGTTTCAGGAGCTGGGGGATGTCACAGAAGAACTGGTGAATGATGTGGGAACCACAGAAGTGGATGGAGAAAGTGGCAGCTGTGTGCATGGTTCCAATTATAACCCCACTGATCCAGACGCCTAAGACACTGTGAACACATTTGCTGACATCCATGATGATTTCGTAGCGCAGTGGAAGGCAGATGGCCACGTAGCGATCATAAGACATCAGTGTGAGCATAGCTGTCTCAGCAACAGCACAGAGAGCAAAAAAGAAACACTGCACTATACATTCCCAGAGGGAAATGTAGCCATTCTGCGTGAAAGAGTTGTGAATGGACCTTGGTACAGTCACAGAAATGTAGCACAGATCCAGAAAGGAGAGATGTTTCAGGAAGAAATACATGGGTGAGTGGAGACTACTGTCCGTGGAAGTTGCGGTGATAATGAGGAGATTGCCAGTTAGTGCCACCAGGTATAGGACTAAGAACAGAGAAGCATGGATGAATTCTAGCTCAGGCGTGGCAGAAAATCCCATCAGAAGAAACCCACTCAGAGTGAAATTGGCCATAGTCCTTCTTAATTTCCCAGTGATGGTGACTGCAAGACAAGATGGAACCATTGAAAAGAAATTTGTGTACTTAACTACCTAACCTAAAGGAAGGTAGCCATGATTTCACTTGAAGAAATAACCACTTTATCATCAATTTGAAAGTAGTTCTCTACACTAATAGGTTTGTGGAACCATTTTAAATGACTGACACCTTTTTGGAGAAATGGATAAAGAGCATTATAAATTTTCATATTGCCCATTTCAATGAAAGTAAATACATAAAATATGTATGCAATGAAATTAAAGCATGGAAAGAAGATAAACACATGCAATTTGCATCGACATGGATGGAATTAGAGGGGATCATACTCAGTGAAATAAGCCAGAAAGAAAGAGAAAAATATCGAATGGTTTCACTTATAACAGGACTATAGGGAGGCCGGGTGGGAGAGAGACAATCAGTGGGGGGGGGGGGGGGGGAGGAAGGAGCCGGAGGGAGGGAA
>PVIJ01005722.1:0-17809 GCA_004024925.1 Scalopus aquaticus | reverse complement strand
AAGAAATTAATACAGTGCATTTAAATATACATTATCTTGTTAAGACTACTGGAGCATTGAACTTTGATTTATATTCACAGTTTCATATAGTGCATACACTCACATTTATAAATGTTTCTTAGTTCTTTTTCATTAATCATTCTATGCATTCATATACTGCTCCACCTGCAATGGATTTATAATTGCAGTTTTATAATTTTGTTTTATATTTGAGCTTTAAAATCCTAATGTTTTGCTTTATTTATTTAAATATTTATTTTCTCAGTGAAGGTAATTATGAAACATCAAATTCATGGTAGTGATGGAGTACTTGTGATTATATAAATAACCATTTTGATTAGCATGAAATTGCATAAAAATAAATATTAAAAATACTCATTTTCCCAATGACATGCAAGGGAATAGACCTTCCCCAGTATATTTTTATAAGGAAAAAATATAACTTATACACACTGAAAAATAATTTACTGTAAATTTTGTTTAAATAAAATGTGAAACAACTGTGGAATTTTGTTGCTCAACACATTAGAGAAAAAGGAAAAGGAAAATACTCAGTGCTATTAATTATGAGGAAAGCCACCTCATGGTCATATATATCTGAAGAGGTATGAATCTGATGCCTAAATCTTGTGCAGTCTTGTAAAGTCTTGTAAATCAATCTTACTTTAAAAACTCATATAATTACAAAATATCATGTACTATTTGATGAAAAAAGAGTTAAGTGCTTAATAAATACCAGTGCTATGGTCAAATTTGCGCATAGTCTCTAGAAAAAGCAAATATTTAGGAAAAACCTTGCAGTAAGGCATGTAACTTTATACCCAGATATCAATTTATAAAGTCATCTGAATACTTGGTATTAAGAAAATGATGTCCATTTAAGATTACTGCAGTAGGAAAACTACTGACAAATCCTAAAAATATAACTGAGTAATTATTCTCATGATAATATTTAAGGTGGCCTTGAAAATTATACAGTGTTTTTTTAAATGGAATTTCATTAACTATTTAGATGAAAAAGAAGTAAGCTATACTATAAGGTACAACAAACAGTATCATTTTGTTTTATGTTCCTGCTGAATTACAGTAGTCTGCCCAGATTCCTATTTTCCATTAAAATAATCATAGCTTATCCAAAGTATTTCATATTTAACAAGTTAAATGACAACGGCCGGTTCTCTCAGGCATTCAAAACCAGTGTCTGATGGGGTTTCCATTATTCTGTGTGATCTAGCTTTTTAGAACCTACGGAAACTCACCTGAGCATATTCAAGTATATCTTCCCTCAACAAGAGAAGGTGTCAGTGTGAGCAGCTGACACTTAGCTCAAAGTGCTGATCTCTGCAATTAGTCACATTCAGAGCAATGGAAACTGGAGAAAATGAAGTCCATTTCAATCCTTTTTGGCCCCTACTGATTAGGCAATGAAATCTCTTAGTAGAAGCAGAGTTTGTGGGAGCTCTGGGTATTTGGTATTGTTGGCCAATACCCTGGGAACAAAACTTGAAATTATATTGATTGTCCCTGCGGAGTATTTTTCTGCTGAATTGATTTAATGATTATACCTAGTTACCTAGAATTTCAGCTTATTTCAGTTTATTGTATCAAATTATTAAAAATATTATACTTTGGTGTCAGATTCAAGAATATCCAAAAAGACAACTTAATTTGATTCATTGAATTAGCAAGTCATTTCTTTGTAATGTTTTAGTATCTAATAAATATCCTTATTATCTGAAAGTGTGTAAATACCACAAATAAATCAAAGAAGTATCCTCTAATCTTGTACCACTAAATGTTAATCAAATATCCCTTCAAGTGGGGATGTAACAAGTAGCCACTTTTATAATAACCTGAATGTGTGGTCAGTGGTTTGGCTGGCATAAAACTTTAATTTTTATGTAAATAAATTCACTGTTCAGACCAATCTCAAAACAGTAGTTAATGAGTATGCATTCCCAGGCTATCCCAGGCTATCAATTCACCTATGAGTTTTTACAGTACAAAAAACTGTATGAAATAGAAGTCAGGTGATTCCCATGAAAATCATCACTTGAACAGAATCTTCCAATTGTCAAAGCATTTCAAATTTATGTCCGAAGAATAGCACAAAATGGTTTAATTTCAGTCATCCTTTTTGTATATGTATTAGTGCTCCTGAAATTGGAGAATATTCTCATAAATTAATCAGAAAAATTCTATAGATTTCTGATCACTTGATCCAACAAATAAAAATGTGTGCTAAAATATGAGAATTTAAAAGTGTGTATATTTGCAAGCCTTGAGCTCAATGAAACATTAAAAATAACTAATAGTGAAAAAAATAGTATATTTCAAAAATTAAATGACTCTGGAAAATATAGGTAGCTTCAGGTATCTGCAGGATTGTTATGTATTAGCAGGACTAGATCAGCCCTTTCACATGTGAAAAGAAATAGTGAAGTCATAAATAGCAGAGAAGATGTAGCTCATTGAGGAAGATGCTAAAATGTTTTCACCTTAAGTAGTAAATTGGTGGCCTAGAGATGCACTGAGGCCCTATCACTGTTCCTGACAGCTACATAGATGTGGCGAGACACATTTTTAATTTGGGAGGTTGTTGGTCACCATGATCTATAAAATATTTTCTAACTCTAAAATTCATTGAGTTTATAGAAATGTCTAAGTTATAAACATAAGAATAACAAAATCTAAGTTACTTCTGCTTTGTGCATAAAGGGGATGTGACTTTCCAAAATATGCACCTGCTCTTCTTTAAAAATTGAAAAGTGGAACAAACTCTTTTGGATTGATGTCTTTAAATAAAACACAGATTCATATAAGGCCTTTATTTTATGTTGCAGTGCATTCCCACTGCACCTAATTTGTGGAGGTTTTATCAAGATAGGAGATTGAATTTGTCAAATGTGTTCTATCTATTGAGATGATTATGGTTTTTATCTTTTGTTGATTGTGCAAACTCAAGATTGGCCTATAAGAGTTTCTGTTTCTTCATAACATAGTCCCAGTATCTCGTATGCCATTAAGAAATTGTGTATTTCCACAAGGCTATTAAAGTTATTTGCATATTAATGCACATATTAGTTTCTTATGATCTCTTATGATCCTGTTGTAATTCCTTCTCTGCCATTTTTTATTTCACTTACTTGAATAATCTCTCCTTTTTTCTTAGTCTCGATAAAGGTTTTTCAATTGCCCTTATCTTTTCATATAACCAGTTCTTAATTTTGCAGTTATTTCTACTAATTTTCTAGTTTCATTTTCATTACGTTCTATCTGTTCCTTATCCTGTTCCTTTTTCTAAATTTGGACTCAGTTTGCTCTGTTTCATCTAAGCAGTAAAGTTAGATTGTTTGAGATCCATATAAATTCCTCCAAGAATTATTTTTATTCCACACACCAGAGTTGGTTGCTATGTTTCCATTCCCATTTGTCTCAGATAATATTCATTTCTCTCTTGAGTTCTTCTTGGATCCATTGGTTGTCCAGAAATGTGTTGTTTAATTTCCACCCATTTGTGAGGTTTTCGGTTTTTCCTCTGTTACTCATTTCTAGTTTCATACCATTGTGGCCAAGCAAGTGTAATTTCCTTTCTTTGTTGAGGGAGGAATCACATTAAGGGTGTTATTTCAGTAAGATGGAAACTCGATTGAGTGAAAGCATTTTGCTCTTTTCCAACATATGTTCTGGCCAAAAGATGCAATACTGGGGAGTAGGGTATTATTACTGAAAGTTCAAAAAGTGTGTTAATCACCTGAGAGAAATTACAAGGAATATTGGCCAGAGACAGCAACTGGAATTATCTTGTAAAAAAAACTCTGAAGATCGCTTCTCAGTGACCCTTCTGAGATCATGGAAGGAATGGGGGAATTACAGCAAATCCTGGACTACTAGTGGGACAAGAAAGGTGGGAGTGAGGGGAGGGGAGAGGATATCCCAGGTCTAGGCTAAAGTACTAGCGGTGCTTCGATGGGGTGGTAGGTGTATTGGAGGGGTGTGAGCTTAAACCCCTAAGTCATAAACTATATTGCAAAGCAGTGTTTAACAATAATGAAAAACGTTTTAAAAAAGAGAGCGAGAAATTCCATATGATCTAGTTATCCCATTTCTGGGTATATACCAAAAAATACAAATATACTAAATCAATCAGGTATATCTGGCACCATCTTTTTTGTGGTATTATGTTACAATAGCCAAGAGAAAGAAACAAACTAAATGCCCAAGGACAGATGATTGGCTATAAAGGATGTGGTGTGTCACACAATGGAATAGCACTCACTTGTTCCATGGATGAACTCCTGCCATTTGCCCCAACATGGGTGGCCCTGAGGGTATTATGCTTAGTGAAATAAGTCACTAAAAAAATAATAATACAGTAAGATTTCACTCATATGTGGAATTTATAGAGAAACCAGACAAATAGATGAACTAAATAATACAAAGCCAATTTTTTTGACTAATTTGTGTTTACCAGAGGGAAGGGGAAGAGCAGTGAGTAAATCAGGCACAAAGTGTCAATTGTATGAAGAAGAACAGAATCGGAGCTTTAGTGGTGAACTTAATGTAGAACACACAAGATGATTTTTAATGTTGCACACTTGAAACTTACATAATGTTAAAATGCAATATTATTTCCAAAAGAAATTAATTTAAGTATCAAAAAGATTTACAAAACTATTACACTAATAATTACATATCATGGATGAGAGAATTTGTAAAGACTTCAATGAATGTAAAACGTTTCCTGACCATGGATTGGAAGACATGATCTTTTCAATACTTCTGCTTTATCTATAGACTGAATATAATTCCAAACAAAATTTCAGCAGGTATGTTTTGAATTGGAAAACCAATTATAAAATTTGTATACATGTAGCAAGAACCCAGGGAAGTCCAGACAATCTGGAAGAAAAGAGTACTTAATATAACTACTGTGAAACTATAGTACTTACAGAGTTTTATATTATAAGCATGAGCACACACATCAACTGAACAGGTTTAAACTCCCACACCTATATCATCATTTGACAACACATAAAGGAGATTCATCAGCAAATAATATTTCTCAATTAATGACACTGAAATTCACTAAGGAGACTACTTCTCAATTAATAATTCTGAATCAACTACATCTCACTTTGAATAAAATGAACCACAACTTCCACCTCACATCTTAGGAAAATTAATTTCAAATGAATTTGAATCCCAGAGATAAAACAGTAAAGTTTTTAATATAAATATAAATATTTTTGTCTTTGTTATTTTATACTTTTATAGATGTTGTGAATTCACTTTAAATATATTAGCCAATGTTTGGTTCTTAAACCTAGTGATTTGTATTTCTATTATTTCTTTCTAAGAAGAACATAAAAATATGTTTTTAATATTGCTTGTTTCCATGCCCTTAAAACAAGAGAAAACAGATAACTGATGTTTGGGGACTTTTAATAGGTCAATAATAGACTATTTTCCTTCCTATCACTTATGATTCGATCTCTTTCTCTATGTTTTATCACTTCACTTCACTCATTTGTTTTTTTGCTGGAAAACCTTTATTTGTGTTTGAACACCTATCTTTCAGTTCACCATTCTGGCTTTCTTGTTTTATTTGCTGATTAATCCATCCATTGATTTTTAAATTCTGATAACTACAAATTGTATTTGTGTGATAAATAATATATGTGTGTGTGTCTTAAATGTTTCTATTCTTTTTGATAGTTTATAAATTTTATAATATAATGATATTCATTAATTTTCTTTAAGTCATTTATACATTTAAAATATGCATTTTACTTGCACTCACAGGTATTATGTTATTCAGTTATTTCTACCTATTGACTAGTAATGATGCCTTTGGTTGTAACTGGCAAATAAAAGCTGCAATTAAATTTTTACAGAGTGACCAGAGGACATTGGTCCTGGAGCTCTTGGGACAGGTCGACTGCAGTGGACTCTGCATGGGCAATGGGTGCCAGAGTCAGGGTTCTCATCAATTCGTAGACATCATGATATCCCAACGCCAGTGTAACTCAGGAAAAAGAGGAGAAAATCTCTTATGTACTATTTTCTATCATCCTGACAGAAATGTTCAGGGAAGGGATTATGTTAAACTTTTTAAAATTGTGGTGTGTGTGTGTGTGTGTGTGTGTGTGTGTGTGTGTATGTATAAAGGGAAAGTTGTCATGT
This sequence comes from Scalopus aquaticus, assembly GCA_004024925.1. Lineage (NCBI taxonomy): Eukaryota > Metazoa > Chordata > Mammalia > Eulipotyphla > Talpidae > Scalopus > Scalopus aquaticus. Next base: position 11,623 of record PVIJ01005722.1, on the reverse strand, counting down.
CATAAAATTGCCATAAATATGTGCTTCTGAGTAACAAAGACACTCATACATATAACTCCAGAAACTTTGCTCTTGCAAATAAAGTAGATAGATTCTTTCTAAAAAAAAGGCAGTTGTGCAAAATATACATATATATACACATACATATATGTATACATACACATATATATGTATATATTGCACAACTGCCTTTTTATAAATATACTGCCTTATATATACATATATATGTATATATATGTCGCCATATATATATATATAACTGCCTTATATATATACATATATACACACACACACACACACACACATACACATGTATGTATTTCTCTATTTACCTGTAAATTCTTGCTGACTGTGTTGTGTTTGGTGAACCACAGCTAGCAATTTGGTAAACATTCACCTTGTCCCCAAGTAAAAAGGCACAACCAAGTGAAGATGGAATCGGCTTGACCTTGAAGCTGCTGGGCACAAGAAACATGCTCTTTGTGAAAAAGCAGAACTTTGGGGACTGCTGCTCTGGACAAATCACTAACTTCAAAATCAGACAGACTTCAAGGTTTATGGAAGAATTGAAACAACTAGTTGTTAGTGATAAAGCTCTAAATAGGGTAAATTTTAACAACTGTCCTTGCTAAAGGACCTCAATGCACAATGACATCAGAAACATCCCCTGAGCAGGCTCTTGCCCAGATTCTGGACTTTTTTCCCATGAAAAATATATAAAAACCTCATTGAGAAGCTCAGAGTTTAGGCTGTTCTTCCAGATCTTTCTGGAGGTCATTTCTGGAGTTTATTCACCATTCTTATTCTTTCATAAGGTCTGTTAATTATTTCTTCTCCCAATTTATTGAAGTCAACAGTTTTCTCCATTTTGAACTTGTCTCCCAACCGATAACTTAGAGATGTGCCTTAAAAAAAAGAGGTCAGCTTTTCTTCCTTGAAAAACCTTTCTGAGAACAGCTTTTAATGCTTGGTTTCTCGGGCTGTATATCACTGGATTGAGTCTTGGGGGTACAACTGTGTACATAACAGTGAGAAAAATGTCCAGTGCACTTGGAGAGTCAGAAGGTGGCTTGGGATACTCAAAGGTGCCAGTAGAAATAAATAATAACACAATAGTGAGGTGGGGAAGGCAAGTAGGAAAGGCCTTAGCTCTGCCCTCAGCAGATGGCATCCTCAGCACAGTAGAGAATATCTGCGTGTAGGACAGTCCAATAAAGATGACACCAAGAAAGCCCACCAGACACAAGAGGGCACTGACCCCAACCTCACTCATACAGTCATGTGAACAAGAGAGTTTGATGAGCTGGGTGATGTCACAGAAGAACTGGTGAATGATATGGGACCCACAGAAGTGCATGGAGAAAGTGGCAGCTGTGTGCATGGTTCCAGAAATAATCCCACTGATCCAGACGCCCAGGTCTCCATGGATACAGGTGCTGACATCCATGATGATTTCGTAACACAGTGGAAAGCAGAGGGCCACATAGCGATCATAGGGCATCACTGTGAGCATGGACAGCTCAGCAACAACAAAGAAAACAAAAGCAAAACACTACACTATGCATTCCCCAAGGGAAATGTAGCCACTATGCATGAAAGAGTTGCAAATGGACCTTGGCACAGTCACAGAAATGTAGCAGAATCCAGAAAGGAGAGATGTTTTAGGAACAAATACATGGGTGAGTGTCGACTGCTCTCCATGGAAGTTGCAGTGATAATGAGGATATTGCCAGTTACCGCCAAAAGATATAAAACTAAGAACAGAGAAGCATGGACGAGTTCTAGCTCAGGTGTGGCGGAAGAAACCCACTCAGAGTGAAATTACCCATTGTCCTTCTTAATTTCTCAGTGATGATGGCTGCAAGACGATGGAATCACTGGAAATCTGTTACTGAGCCTAGCAAGCCACTTGGACCCGATGTAGTTAGGAATGAAATTACTTGAAGAAATCATCACTTCATCATTCTTGTAAGGTAGCTCTTTAAATTACTATCAAGTGGATAAATTTTAAATCATTTTGACTCAGTCATGGAAACATGGATACAGATGATTTAAAATTTTAGTATTGCCATTTCAGTCAATGAAAATGAAAATGTATATTTGAATACAATTAATACAATATATTTTAAAATATAGAAACTTATAGTACTGGAACATTGAATTTTGCTTTGTGTACATAATTTTATGTAGCTCATATACTCACATTTAAAAATGTTTCTTAGTCTTATTCTTTTTCATTAATCATTTTTTTCTATATGGAATGAATTTCTGATTGTGATTTTATAATTTTATTTTGTATTTGAGCAGTAAAATCCATATATTTTTGCTTCCTTAAAAATTTACATTCTCAATAAATGCCATGTAACATCAAATTGATGGTAGCTGTGACATAATTGTGATATCTAAGTCGCCATTATAAAAACAATGTATCATAAAGAATTGATCTGAAAAGTACTTATTTCCCATATTATTCGGAATGGAAGGGATCTTTCTTGGTGTATTTTTATAAAAATTAATATGACTAGTGTACCCCTGAAAAAATTATTACTTCTTAGTTAATAAAATATAGAACAACTAGGGAACATAGTTTGTACCCAACATATTTTGAAGATATGAAAAAGAAATACTCAGTGCTATTGATTATAAGGAAAGCCATATTTGAGGAGGTGTGACCCCTAAATCTTGTAGAGTCTTGTAAATCAATACTACTCTAATAAAATGCATACAATTACAAAATAATATGTTGCTTATTTAATGAAAAAAGAAAAAATGTTTAAATATGCAACCGAATAATTATTTTCACGATAATATTTTACGCGACATTGAAAAGTATGATTTTGAAGTGTTTTTTTTAATAGGATTTGATAGCTATTGGGATGATAAAGAAGTAAGATGTAAACACTTTATATTCTCAAGACATGCAAATACTCAAGAATCAAATAAGCAGAAAATGATGTTATGAGTTTAATTTCTTTTTAGTCTCCAGTGATTATTTCTGAATGGTGAGGGGATAATTCTGTTTATTGCTGGTTTATAGATTTGTTAGCCTGACCTGAACATAGAAGAAAATGATCCTCCTTTTTCAGTTTTTCAGCCAAAGTCCATGGTGTTCTTGTAATGCTTTACTTAGAAGCTGAGAGCAATGGATGATTGTAGCTTCTGTAGTAAACTATGTAATATTACTGGGAAATTGTTTAAGTCTGTGATTGATAGAAAAAGCTTGCCATGGATGAGACAGTCCCTTGAACACACAAGCAAATTTTGAGAATTGGTTCAGCTATTGTGTGTCTGTGTATGCCACAGGAATGGCAACATACTGTTCAGTATGACCAAGTAATTCTTAGTCAATATTAAAGGGAGAATTTAAAGGTGACCTCTTGCATTTCTAGAGGTGATCCTGACACATTTACTCATCTGGGCATTTTCTGTTGTAACTGCAAGTCACCAGGTAAGGGTTCTAGTCTCCAAAAGTTTCCATTTCTATATGTCTGGGAGAAGGGTGCTTAATTTTTTATATGAAACCCAACAAAAAGATTTCATTTCCTATGTATTGAAATGTTGCTTGATTTACCCGAAAGTATTTGGTCTTTCCATTAATTTAAGTCTACTCTTGTCAATAATTATACAGTGGCTACATGGTGTAATTTAATACAGTTTTGTTATCATCTTTAAAACTTCATATATATTTTCTGTATCTTGAAAAATATACATATAAGTTAATGTAAGATTAGGCTATATATAAACATGTAAAAATAATTTATGTATTAACTCAATTTGTGTGTGTGTGTGTGTGTGTACATGGGTATGTAAATAATAACTGTCATATTATGGGTTATAAATATCTAACTACTATCTTTTAATATATTGCTGCTGTAACTCCCTGTGATAACAAGTGCAAAAGCAGGAAGAAAGAAAAGGACTCAAAGTGTCTCTTTAGTGGGTTCTTAGATATTATTTCCGATTACTTTTGCTTTATAATTATATCACTTTAATCATAAAGATTAAGATGGCCTCTTTTGACTTCAAAGAAATCTCTAATTTCAGGGTTGATCCAGACATTTACATTAGTTTTACCTCGTTAATTCACCATTTTATTGTCTCCAACTTATTCGCTGTCCTATAACCAAGGGAACACTCAAAATGTTATACATCTATCACCATTTTAGGTAAATATTAATGTCTTTAAATATTAATGTTTAGTTGGATATAGTGTTTTCAAGACATAACAAAATTGGATTAAGTATGGTGTACTTAATATTTTTGCCAGTTATTTTTTCCAGCCCTTTTCTCTTTATTTCTATTAAATGAGCATTCACAAGTCCATTTCAGAATATTTGTGTATTTTGCTCTACTTCAGAATCTTCCCCTAGTAATTAGAAGAAATTAGAAGGCTGGCTGATTGTTGTGATATGAATCATAGTCTCGTATTATGCTCTTTTCATCTGTTTATGTGGTTTCTTTTTGATCCTTCCTTTAGGGAGATGGAAAATATTATTATCCTGTTCTCATGAAACTGTTGGATCCATTCTCAATTTTCAATCTTTCCTACAATATTTAATTATTTTTTTTCCTGAGATTTCTAATATGGAAGCATCGCTCATCTCTTATAACTCACTAGTGTAAGGATCAATGAATGATACAAAAATGAGTAACATCAAACAGTTTAAGTCTGTCATACATCCATGCTGAATTAATTCTATGATGGTTATATAAAGAAAGACATTGTTAGGGAGGTGGGAATGGCACTCCACAAAATGTTTCTTGGAATGGGAGGTATTTACAATAGTCTCCCCAGAATCCTAATTTACATTAAAATAATCATAGCTTATCCATAGCATTTCATTTTTAACAAGTTAAATGACATGACTAGTTCTCTCAATCATTCAAACCCAATATCTTATGGCCTTTCCATTATTCTGTGTGATCTGATATTCCGACACTAAGAAAACTCACCAGAACATATTTCAAGTTCATCTTGCCTCAGCATGAGAAGCTGTCAGTGTGAGCAGCTGACACTCACCTCAGAGTCCTGACCTCTGAAATCAGTCACCTTCAGAAAAATGGGAACTGTGGAGAAAAGTAAGTCCATTTCAATATTTTTTGGCCCCTACTGATTAGGCAATGAAATCTCTAGGCACAAGCAGATTGTGGGAGCTCTGGGTATTTGGTGCTGTTGGTCAATACCCTGGCACTCAAAGTTGAGATTATATTAATTGTTCCTGCAGAGTATTAGTCTGCTGAACTGATTTAATGATGATAGCAAGTTACCTGGAATTTCCGCTTATTGGATCAAATTATTGAACAATATTAGAAGTTGGTGTTAGAGTGAAGAATATTCAATTGTATTAACTGAAATGGCAAGTTTTTAATTTACTTTAATGTTTTCATGTGTAGTAAACCTCCCTGTTATCTGAAAATGTGTAAATACCAATAGGTTACTACCAAAACTCAAAGAAACATCCCTTAATGTTATACCAGTAATTGCCAGTTTAGTTTCAGTTAAACTTGGATCTAACAAATAGCCAATTTTTATTTTTTTATTTTTTTTTTATTAGTGTCTTTTACATTACTGTATATTCCCCGTAGGTTACCCACCACCAATTCATCTGTGTGCTATTACCATAGTCCCTTATGCTCCCCTCTCCCCCATTCTGAGCCCCAATCCTCCCCCCTCTCTCGCTGATTGTCGCTCTTGTATTTGATTCCCCTATATTCCTCATATAAGTGAGACCATTTAATATTTTTCTTTTTCCTTTTGGCTTATTTCGCTGAGCATGATCCCTTCTAGTTCCATCCATGTTGCTGCAAATTGCATGTGTTTATCTTTTTTTAATGCTGACTAATATTCCATTGTGTATATGTACCACATCTTCTTTTATCCAGTCATCCTTTTTTGGGCATCTGGGTTGTTTCCATACCTTCGCTAGTGTAAATAGTGCAGCAATAAACATACGGGTATCCTTTTGGATTAGGGTTTTTGTGTCCTTTGGGTAGATTCCCAACAGTGGTATTGCTGGGTCGTATGGTAGCTCCACGTTTATTAATTTGAGGAAATGCCATACGGCTTTCCATATTTTGGGGCCAGTTTGCATTCCCACCAGCAGTATAGAAGAGTTCCTTTTTCTCCACAGCCTCGCCAGCATTTGTTGTTGCCTGTTTTTTTAAAGTGTGCCATTCTCACTGGTGTGAGGTGGTATCTCATTGTGGTTTTGATTTGCATTTCCCTGATTATAAGTGATGTTGAATATTTTTTTTTTCATATGGCTATTGGCCATTTGCTTTTTTTCTTTGGAGAAGTGTCTTTTTAGCTCTTATGCCCGTTTTTTGACTGGATTGTTGCTTTTTTTTTTTAAAACAATCTGGATGTGTGATCAATGGTTTGCCTAGCATAAATTTTTAATTTTTATAAAAATAAACTCAGTGTTCAAGGTGAAGTCCGACAGAATAGTTGAGTATATATTCCATTATCAAAATACATGTGTTTATCACAGGCTTCATTTCACAAATAAGTTTTTGTAGTCCTAAAAATGCTGTGAAATAGTCAGATGGTTTCCAAGTAAACTATCATTTTAACAGAATCTTCCAACTAATTGTCAAAGCATTTCACATTTATGTCGAAGAAGAGCACAAAGTGATTTAATATCAGTCATCCTTTTGTACTTGTATTAGTGTTCCTGAATATGGAGAACAAATATTCTCAATTAATAGAGTTTACAGGTCTCTAATCACTTGGTCCATCAAAAACTATGTCTTTCCAAATATCAGAATTTATTTATTTTTAACTTTGTTAAATAGTGATTAACTTTTTAAGTTTTTTTTATTTTCTTACTTCTTTGTTCATTTTTGGACAATATTTGATTTCTCCCCTCAAGTGTAGTCCCTATAAGTCTTCCATAACCACAGCACTCATGAGTCATCACCATAGTCCCTTGTGCTCTTACTTCCTGGAACTTAACCCCTCTCCCCACCTCTCCCCTGCTATATGCCTCAGATACAGAGAAGATAAAAGACACTTCTCCAAAGAGGAAAGGCAACTGGACACAGGCATAGGAAAAAATGTCCAACATCCCTTATAATCAAGGAATTGTAAATTAAAACCACACTGAGTTACCACCTCACACGGTGAGAATGGCCCATATCAAGAAAGCTGGCAACAACAAATGCTGGCCAGGTGGAGAAAAGGGAATCTTCTGTCACTGCCCGTGGGAATGCAAATATCAGAATTTAAATGTGTGTGTATTTTCAGGCTGTGAGCTCATGAAGCAGGACAAACATTAAAAGTGATGAAAAGTGAAAAATTTTATCATCTTCCAAAAATTAATTCACGCTAGAACATCATATAGGTAGCTCCACATATATGCAGGATTGTTATGTATTAGCAGGACTTGATCTGCCCTTTCACATGTTATGAAAAGAAATAGTGAAATCATAAATAGCAGAGAAGATGCAGCTCAATGAAGATGCTAAAATGTTTTTTAATTAAAAACATTAAACGAGGTGTCCTAGAGATTCACTAAGGTCCCATAACTGTTCCTGACAGCTATACAGAAGTGGAGAGACACATTTTTTATTAGGTGGGATATTGGCCACCATGATCTGTACATTTTTGTCCAACTCTAAAATTCATTAAGTTTATCGTAACATCTAAATTATAATGTCAGAATAACAAATCTCAGATACTTTTTCATTTCTCTTTTGCTTTCTTCTTGAATCCTCTTGTTGTCCAGTGCATGTTGTTTAATTTCCACCTCTTCGTGAGGTTTTCGATTTTCCCCGTTACTCATTTGTAGTCTCATATCAGAAAAGATATGTCTTTTCAGATGCTGGACTTGTCTATTAGACATTATAATATCATTTAGCTCTGAATTAAATTAAATTACTGACTTGCTAATTTAATTAATAGAATCAAATTAAGGCTTTCTGTTGGATATTTTAGAATCTAGCATACAAATCCAAACTATAATGGTTCAATAATGGTCCAATAAACAAAATGAGTAAAAATTCTAGGCTAATATGCCTGATCATTAAATCAACTTAACAGAAAAACTGTCTCTAAGAATAATAAATATAATTGCAAGTTTTAGTCCCAGGGTATTTACCAAGACACAAAATACCCACAGCACCCAGAGGCTCTGCTTGTGCCAAAGACATTTAATTGCCTAATCACCAGTGCCAAAGAACAACGGTAATGAGCTTATTTTTTCTCCACAGCTACTTTGTTTAAATGTGACTATATTGCAGAGATCAGAACTGAGCTAAGTAGCAACTGCTCATGGAGACAGCAGAGTTGTTTTTTTTTTTTTTTATTGAGAATGGATCAAACCTTTTGAAACAAAATCACCACATTTTCCATCTTCACACAGTATAGACCAAATGGAAAGCATAAATTTGAAAGAGCCAACAGGAGACATGCTTCTTTACACAACAATCATCAGCCTTCTGATGTCTTTTTTATTCATTGGGGAAAATTCTGAAGTAGGGAAAATTCAACCTCCTAGAATGGACATGCCAATGGTCAATTTTTTAGAAATAAATAAAAAAAATTAACAAGAAAAATAGCTGGAAAAATCATTGGCTATATCTTAATACATTTAACAGACTTTGGTTATGTTTTAGAAACATCAAATCCATGTGAACATGAAGCATTGTTTACAAACATCCATCGTCACCAAAGAGTATGATAGGGATCTTAGATTTCAACGCTCCCTCAGCTGTGAAGAAGCTGGGACAATAAAATAGTAGAATTACAGATGTAAAAGTATGCAAACGTCTGGATCAACACTGAGAGTTGAATTTCATTGAGAATGAAAATCAGCCATCTTTATCTCCTTTGTTAATGTGAGGTTCATAATAAGACAAAAAGATTTGAAATGATATTCAAGAACCAATAATAATTTGCTCTTTTCTAAGAAGAATACACAAATTTGGTCCTATCACTTGCATGTATTAAGTTTACTTATTTTTTATTTTTTGAAATAAATCATATTCATTGTTATTTTATGCATTCATTTTACTGAGGTTACATGTATTTACAACACTGCACATGATTTAGGGGTCTATATTCACATCTCTTTAGATGTATGTTACCACCAGATAACTTTTTTCCCAATATATATTATTGTTTATATTATTTTTGATGGTTTACTGATTTGTTAGATACAAAATTTTATTTCACAGTTGTTGTAATCAAAAATTGTAATAAATGATTTGTTTGTGCATATGAATCATGTCAATTATATCTGAATTATATGAATGATATTTTCTTTTGAAATATACATGTTGAAGATCAGTTTTCTTTCAGGAAAACAGTATTTTCAGATCAAATTTTAATATATTTTTATTAATAAGTTATTGTGTTATAATTATTTAATGAATAGCTACTACCAGTTTGGTATTTTATAATTATAACTGTTGAGAAAATAATGTTTAGTTAGAAGACAAAGCATGAGAAATTTTTCCTTATAAATAAAACAAAATATTACATTGCAATAATATAACCATGGACGTTCATGTGGCATGTGAATAGATAGAATGATTAATGAAAAAATAGGCAGCTAAGAAACATTTATAAATGTGAATGTATGCACTGTATATACTTTAGTATAAATCAAAATTCAATGGTACATAATGCAATTAATAAAATATATATTTTAATATATAATTTAAGAAATTTATTATATACATTCATTTTCCTTTCATTTGATTGAAATGGGGAAAATGATATTTATAATCTTCCTGACCTAGTTTTCCATAAACTTTAATATAAATCAAAATTCAACAGTACATATTTCAATTAATAAAATATATATTTTAAAATATAATTTAAGAAACTTATTATATACATTAATTTTCCTTTGATTGAGGTGGGGAAAATTATATTTATAATCTTCCTGACCTAGGTTTCCATAACTGAGCCAAAGTCATTGAAAATTGCACAGTAAGATTATTAGTATATAGAATCATTTATACATTTGTAATGATCAGGTGATTTCCAATGATTTCATGCCTAAATTCATTGAGTTCAAAGTGGATTGGAGATCAAGTTATAGAAATTTACAGTGGTTCCCATCATGTTTTGCAGTCAACATCATTCAAAAATTAAGAAGGACTGTGGCTAATTTCACCATGAGTGGGTTTCTTCGATGGGATTTTCTAACAAGGCTGAGTTAGAAATCTTACTTGCTTCTCTGGTGTTAGTCATATACACAATTAGTTTAACTGACAACATCCTCATTATCTCCACAACTTCCATGGACAACAGTACCCAGTCACCCATGTATTTCTTCCTGAAACAGCTCTCCTTCCTGGATCTGTGCTACACACTCTGTACCAAGGTCCATTTATAACTCTTTCATGTAGAATGGCTACATTTCCCTCGGAATGCATAGTGCAGTGTTTTGTTTTATCTCTCTGCTTTGGCTCAGCTGTCCATGCTCACAGTGATATCTTATGATCGTTACATGCCCATTTGCTTTCCACCGAGCTACAAAACCATCATGGATGTCAGAAAATGTGTTCACAGTGTCTTAGGTGTCTGTGTCAGTGGGGTAATTTCTGGAACTGCACACAGCTGCCACTTTTTCAATGCACTTCTTTGGGTCCCATATCATTCACCAGTTCTTCTGGGACATCCCTCAGCTCCTGAAATACTCTTGATCTAATGAGTACATCGGAGGTCGGGATCACTGCTTCTTGTCTCTGGTGGTCTTTTCTTGCATCACCTTAATTGGACTGTCATACACACAGATATTCTCTACTGTGCTGAGAATGCCATCTGCTGAGGGCAAAGCTAAGCCCTTCCCTACCTCACTGTTGTCATATTGTTTATTACAAACAGTATCTTCAAGCTTCTCAAGCCACCTTCTGACTCTCCAAGTGCACTGGACATTTTGCTCACAATTATGTACACAGTTGAGCCCCCAACATTCAACCCAATGATCTACAGTCTGAGAAATCAAGCCATGAAGTCATCTCTAAGAAAAGTTTTCCAAAGAAGATAAGCCTGCCACTCTTGTTGAGGGACATTAATTCTTGGTTGGAGATAAGCTCAAAATATATTAGGCAGTTTGTTGGCTTTAATAAGTGAGACAAACAAAAAAAATAGTGAGTATAGCAAAGAAATAATACTAAAAAGAATGAAGATAAGCCTGAAAATAACATCCAGATACCTCTGGATAAACTCAAACTTTGAGTTTCCAGGATTCCTCTTAAAACTGTATCTCTGTACCCTTTTGTTGTGTATATAGACCACATCTTCTTAGTCATCAGCCATTGATGGGAATCTTTGATTTTCCACCTCCTAGTTGTTGTAAATTGTGCTGCAAGGAAAAAAAAATGCATGGATCTTTTCCAATGAATGGTTTCACATTCTTTGAGTGAAAACCAAGAGGGGGGTTACCTCATTATATATTGGATCTATTTTTAATTTTTTTTTTAATATATATTTTTATTGTTATTTATGTCTTTTACATTTTGTATTCCCCTAGGGTAGCCCACCACCAATTCACCCGTGATCCATCTCCATGGTCCCTTGTGTTCTTTTCTATTCCATTTTGTGCCCTTTCCCTTCCCTCCCTCCGGCTCCTTCCTCCCCCCCTCCCCCCCCCACTGATTGTCTCTCTCC